>CAUYLG010030353.1:0-37681 GCA_963573385.1 Cacajao melanocephalus | reverse complement strand
CCACCTTCTGAAGCCTGATTCTGTCAGTTCATCACACTCATTCTCCCTCAGGCCTTGTTCTCTTGCTGATGAGGAGGTGCAATCCCCTGTAGGAGGAGAGGCATTCTGATTTCGGGTGTTCTCAGCCTTTTTGCACTGGTTACTTCCCATTTTTGTGGATTTATCCACCTGTCATCTTTGTAATTGCCAACTTTCAGATTGGGTCTAAGTGGACGTCCAGCTTGTTGGTGATGAAGTTTTTTCTGTTTCTTAGTTTTCCTTCGGCAGATGCCCTTTCCCCACAGAGCTAGGCCTTCCTGGGTTCAGCTGTGTTTACCGTGAAACTCAGTCCTCAGTGCTTCCAATTGCTGTTCTCCCTGTGGGGATGGGACCAGCCGAGCCAGACTCAAAGGGCACCCAGTCCCGTATACTCCGCACTGAGAAGCGCCGTGCCACGCTGGGGCGCCAGCAAAACAGCCACACTGGCCAAAAGAATCACACTGGTGACCCGTATGGCTCCTCCGCTGGGTAGCTCCCAGTTTGTGGGCAACAGAAATTCGTCTGAAATTGCGGTGTCCACTCACTCTCTGCACTTTCACTGGGAGCTACAATCCTGAGCTGTTACTAATCTGCTATCTTGGATCTCTCTCTGCCCAGTGATGAAGTTTTTTCTGTTTCTTAGTTTTTCTTTGGCGGACTCCCCTTCCCCACAGAGCTAGACCTTCCAGGTTCGGCTGTGTTTGCTGTGAAACTCTCAGTCCTCAGTGCTTCCAATTGCTGTTCTCCTTGTAAGGATGGGACCAGCCGAGCCCGACTCAAAGGGCACCCCGTCCCGTATACTCCGCACCGAGAAGTTCTGTGCCGGGGTGCCAGCAAAATGGCCACACCAGCCAAAAATGTTGCACTGGCGACCCATGTGACTCCTCCACTGGGAATCTCCTGGTCTGTGGGCAACAAAAATTCATCTGAAAGTGCAGCATCCTCTCGCTCTCTGCGCTTTCACTGGGAGCTACAATCCTGAGCTGCTGCTAATTGGCCATCTTGGATCTCTCTCTCGCTTTGACCTTTTTAAACCAATAACTACACTGATTTGTTGGTATTATATAAGACATACCCAACCATTAAATTTATTAATAAGATGCTTCAAACCTGACCAAAAGTCATTTATGTTATGTACCTACTCCAGGAAGAGTAAAATAGAAAAAAAAAAACTGAATAATCTGTACCTGTTTGGAGGTAAAATTGTCTCTTCCACATAGAAATCTTCATTTACTATGATTTCATGTGCAATGCTCAGCCTGGAAACTTCATTAACTGTCTCTATCAGCTCTGTGACAGAAAAAGCATCAGGTCTGCCCTCTGGGGGGAAAAAAAATTACCACCATTAACAGGGAACTCACACAAATAGAATTTTTATTTTGAGATTCACTCTGCAAAGTAAGGCTTCCAAGTCTAGATTCATCAAACGGATCTTACGCAGACTCATTCAATCATTTTAATATTAGAAGTTTTCTGAACTGTTTGCCCTTCAGTAACACTGAAGGTCTCAGATAACTCACGCATGGGAGGAAGAAATTTGTTTTTTGAAAAACATGAACAGATTTCAAAAACTTCTACTTGAAATGTAAAACAATAAGTAAAACACAGAAAACAATGAATAAGTTGTGATTTGTAAGAATTTGTGTATCTAAAAGTTATTGTGTTCTCACTGTTCTCTTCCTACCCCAGAGGCTACACACAAGATGAAGGCTAAAATCTGCTTGTAGATACCACACAAATTCTTACTAGATGGTTCTAAAGCTGAATCATGCTTCTAAAACAGTAATTTCTAAATATGGGGATTCAACAGGCAAAATTTCAAAATAACATGAGTGGCAGATAATGATTTCACAACTTTTATAAGTTTTATGAGACTACCCTACGATCATCAAAATAATCACTTCATAAAAAGTAAAGGTATTTTATCATCTCAGAAAGTATAAAGAAAACACAGTCAGCATTAAGAATACTCTTTTAAGGGGAGGATCCAAGATGGCCGAATAGGAACAGCTCTGGCATGCAGTTCCAACCAAGAACAACATAGAGGATAAGTGCCCACTGCATTTCCAAATAAATTTTCACTGCCCACAGACCAGGAGATTCCTGGGCTGAAAAGCGCCACTAGTTTTCAACACAGTGGTTTCAGCCAGTGCTGTGCTGGCACACAGAAACCCACACAAATCTGGGCAGCCATTTCAACTGTTGCCTGGAATGCCTGGGAGACAGAGCCGCCCATTCAACTAAAAGGGAGGGGGCAGAGACAGTGGAGCCAGGTGATCTGGCTCAGCAGGTACAACCCCAACAAAACAAGCAATCTGAAACACTCTGGATTGAGAGTTTCGCACCAAGCACAGCAAGACCCAGGACGGTTCAGCTCAGTGGGGGAAAGGACGACCACCACTACTGAGGCAGTCCACCACTACCAAGGCAGTTCACAGAGCAGCTGGGCAGAGACTGCAGCAGCTCAGCAATGCCTCTGCTGGCACATGATGACTAGACTACTCTGTACAGGGCAGGGCATCTATGAAAAAAGGCAGCAGCACGACAGGAACTTATAAATAAAGCTGACCTTCCTAAGACACAGCACCTGGGAAAAGAGGCAGTTAGGAGTTCTCAGACTTAAAAGTACTTGTCCAGCAGCTCTGCATGGAACAACAGAGCTCCCAGCACAGCATTTGAGTTCCTAAAAGGGACAAACTGTCTCCTCAAGCAACTCCATGATCCCCATATACACAAAGAGACACCTCATAAAGGAGAGCTCAGGCCAACATCTGGTGGGTACCCTTCTGGGATGAGGATAGCAGAGGAAGAAACTGGCGGCAACCCTTGCTGTTCTGCAGCCCTCGTGGGTGATCCCCAGGTGAGCAGGGTGTGGAGTGGACCTCCAGCAGTCCTGCAGCAGAGGGGCCTGACTGTTAAAAGGAAAGCTAAGAAGCAGAAAGAAATAGCTTCAACATCAACAAAAAGGACGTCTACTCAGAGAACCTATCCGAAAGTCACCAACTACAAAGACCACGGGTAGATAAAGCCACTAAGATGGGAAGAAACCAGTGCAAAAAGGATGAAAACAACAAAAACCAGAACACCTCTCCTCCTCCAAGGGATCACAACTCCTCACCAGCTAAAGATCAAAGATGGATGGAGAATGAATCTGATGAATTGACAGAAACAGGCTTCAGAAGGTGGTTAATAACAAACTTCTCAGAGCTAAAAGAACACGTGCTAACCCAATGCAAAGAAACTAAGTACCTAGAAAAAAGCTTAGATGAGATGCTAACTAGAATAAATAGCTTAGAGAAGAATATAAATGACTCAATAGAGCTGAAAAACACAACACGAGAACTTCGTGAAGCATCCACATTTCAATAGCTGAATCAACAGAGCAGAAGAAAGGACATCAGAGATTGAAGATCAACTCAATGAAATAAAATGAGAAGGCAAGATTAGAGAAAAAAGAGTGAAAAAAAATGAACAAAGCCTCCAAGAAATATGGGATTATGTGAAAAGACCTAATCTAGGTTTGATAGGTGTACCTGAATGTGACGGAGAGAATGAATCCAGGCTAGAAAACACTTTTCAGGATATTATCCAGGAGAACTTCCCCAACCTAGCAAGGCAGGCCAATATTCAAGTCCAGGAAATACAGAGAACACCACAAAGATATTCCTCAACAAGAGCAACCCCAAGGCACATAATCGTCAGATTCACCAGGGTTGAAATGAAGGAAAAAACACTAAGGGCAGCAAGAGAGAAAGGTTGGGTTACCCACAAAAGGAAACCCATCAGACTCACAGTGAATCTCTCCACAGAAACCCTACAAGCCAGAAGAGAGTGGGGGCCAATATTCAACATCCTTAAAAAAAGAACTTTCAACCTGGAGTTTCATAACCAGCCAAACTAAGCTTCATAAGCGAAGGAGAAAGAAAATCCTTTATGGACAAGCAGTTGCTGAGAGATTTCATCACCACCAGGTCTGCCTTACAAGAGCTCCTGAAAGAAGCACTAAACTAGGAAAGGAACAATCACTCCAAAAACGTACCAAATGGTAAAGACAATTGACACAATGAAAAAAAATGCATCGACTAACAGGCAAAACATCCACCTAGCATCAAAATGGCAGGATCAGATTCACACATAACAATATTAACCTTACATGTAATTCACACATAACACTATTAACCTTAAATGTGAATGGTTAAATGCCACAATCAAAAGACACAGACTGGCAATTGGATAGAAAAACCCATTGGTGTGCTGTATTCAGGAAACCCATCTCACATGCAAGGACACACATAGACTCAAAATAAAGGGATGGAGGAAGATTTATTAACCTTAAATGTAAATGGCTAAATGCCACAATCAAAAGACACAGACTGGCAAATTGGATAGAAAGACCCATCGGTGTGCTGTATTCAGGAAACCCATCTCACATGCAAGGACACACATAGACTCAAAATAAAGGGACGGAGGAAGATTTACCAAGCAAATGGAGAGCAAAAAAAAAACAGGAGTTACAATTCTAGTCTCTGCTAAAATGGACTTTAAATCAACAAAGATCAAAAGAGACAAAGAAGGGCATTACATAATGGTAAAAGGATCAATGCAACAAGAAGAGCTAACCATCCTAAATATATACTCACCCAATACAGGAGCACCCAGGTACATAAAGCAAGTTTGTAACCATCTACAAAGAGACTTATACTCCCACACAATAATACTGGGAGATTGTAACACTCCACTGTCAATATTAGATCAACAAGACAGAAAAATAACAAGGATATCCAGGACTTGAACTCAGATTTCAACCAAGCGGACCTAACAGACATCTACAGAAATCTCCACCCAAAATCCACAGATTATACATTCTTCTCAGCACCACATTGCACCTACTCTAAAATTGACCACATAATTGGAAGTAAATCACTCCTCGGTAAATGCAAAAGAACAGAAATCATAACAAACAGTCTCTCAGACCACAGGGTAATCAAATTAGAACTGAGAATTAAGAAACTAACTCAGAACCACACAGCTTCATGGAAACTGAACAACTGGCTCCTGAATGTCAACTGGATAAACAATGAAATGAAGGCAGAAATAAAGATGTTCTTTGAAACCAACGAGAACGAAGACACAACGTTCCAGAATCTCTGGGACACATTTAAAGCAGTGTCTAGAGGGAAATTTACAGCAATAAATGCCCACATGAGAAGCGAGGAAAGATCTAAAATCGACATCCTATTGTTAAAATTGAAAGAGCTAGAGGAGCAAGATAAAAAAAAAACTCAAAAGCTAGCAGAAGACAAGAAATAACTAAGATCAGAGCAGAACTAAAGGAGGTAGAGACACAAAAAACCCTTCAAAAAATCAATAAACCCAGGAGCTAGTTTTTTGAGAAGATCAACAAAATAGACCGCTAGCCAGATTAATAAAAAGGAAATGGGAGAAGAATCAAATAGATGCAATAAAAAACGATAAAGGGGATATCACCAGTGATTCCACAGAAATACAAACTACAATCAGAGATTACTACAAACAATGCTACGCACATAAACCAGTAAACCTGGAAGAAATGGATAAATTCCTGGACACTTTCACCCTTCCAAGCCCAAACCAGGAAGAAGTTGAAACCTTGAACAGACCAATAACAAGAGCTGAAATTGAGGCAGAAATTAAGAGCCTACCAACCAAAAAAAGTCCAGGTCCAGATGGGTTCACAGCTGAATTCTACCAGACGTACAAAGAGGAGCTGGTACCATTCCTTCTGAAACTATTCCAAACAATACAAAAAGAGGGAATCCTTCCCAAATCATTTTATGAGACCAACATCATCCTCATACCAAAACCCGGCAGAGACTCAACAATAAAAGAAAACTTCAGGCCAGTATCCATGATGAACATAGATGCAAAAATCTTCAATAAAATACTAGCAAACTGATTGCAACAGCACATCAAAAAGCTTATACATCACGATCATGTAGGCGCCATTCCAGGGATGCAAGGCTGGTTCAACATACGCGAGTCCATAAACGTAATCCACCCCATAAATGGAAGCAAAGATAAAAACCACATGATTATCTCAATAGATGCAGAGAAGGCCTTCAACAAAATTCAACAGCGCTTTATGCTAAAAACTCTCAATAAACTAGGTATTGAAGGAACATATCACGAAACAATAAAAGCTATTTAGAACAAACCTACAGCCAATATCATACTGAATGGGCAAAAACTGGAAGCATTCCCTTTGAAATCTGGCACTAGACAAGGATGCCCTCTGTCACCACTCCTATTCAAAATAGTATGCGAATTTCTAGCCAGAGCAATTACATAAGAAAAAGAAGTAAAGTGAACTCAATTAGGAAAAGAGGAAGTCAAATTGTCTCTATTTGCAGACAACATGGTTGTATATTTAGAATACCCTATCATCTCAGCCCCAAATCTCCTTAAACTGATAAGCAACTTCAGCAAAGTCTCAGGATACAAAAATCAATGTGCAGAAACCACAAGCTTTTCTATACACCAATAACAGAGTAACAGAGAGCCAAATCATGAGCAGACTCCCATTCACAATTGCTACAAAGAGAATAAAATACCTAGGAAAACAACTAACAAAGGATGTAAAGGACCTCTTCAAGAACTACAAACCACTGCTCAAGGAAATAAGAGAGGACACAAACAGATGGAAAAACATTCCATGCTCATGGTAAGGAAGAATCAGTATCACGAAAATGGCCATACTGCCCAAAGTAATTTATAGATTCTGCGCTATCCCCATCAAGCTACCAATGACCTTCTTCACAGAACTGGAAAAAACCACCTTAAACTTCATATGGAACCAAAAGAGAGCCCGCATATCCAAGACAATCCTAAGCAAAAAGAACAAAGCAGGAGGCATCATGCTACCTGATTTCAAACTATACTACAAGTCTACAGTAATCAAAACAGCATAGTACTGGTACCAAAACAGAGATATAGACCAATGGAACAGAACAGATGCCTTGGAGGCAAGGCCACAGATCTACAACCATCTGATCTTTGACAAACCTGAAAAAAAAAGCAATGGGGAAAGGATTCCCTGTTTAATAAGTGATGTTGGGAAAACTGGCTAGCAGTGTGCAGAAAGCAGAAACTGGACCTCTTCCTGACACCTTACACTAAAATTAACTCCAGATGGATTAAAGACTTAAACATAAGACCTATCACCATAAAAACCTTAGGAAAAAACCTAGGCAAAACTATTCAGGACATAGGCATAGGCAAGGACTTCATGACTAGAACACCAAAAGCACTGGCAACAAAAGCCAAAATAGACAAAAGGAACCTAATCTAACTCCGGAGCTTCTGTGCAGCAAAAGAAACAATCATTAGAGTGAACCGGCAACCAGCAGAATGGGGAAAAATTTTTGCAGTCTACCCATCTGACAAAGGGCTAATATCCAGAATCTACAAAGAACTAAAACAAATTTACAAGAAAAGAAAATAAACCCATCCAAAAGTGGGAGAAGGATATGAACAGACACTTTTCAAAAGAAGACATATATGAGGCCAACAAACATATGAAAAAATGCTCATCATCACTGATCATTAGGGAAATGCAAATCAAAACCACATTGAGATACCACATCATGCCAGTTAGAATGGTGATCCCAAGAAAATCTGGAGACAACAGATGCTGGAGAGGATGTGGAGAAATAGGAACACATTTACACTGTTGGTGGGAGTGTAAACTAGTTCAATCATTGTGGAAGACAGTGTAGCACTTCCTCCGGGACCTAGAAATAGAAATTCCATTTGACCCAGCAATCCCATTACTAGGTTTATACCCAAAGGATTATAAAGTGTTCTATTATAAAGACACATGCACACGTATGTTTCATAGTGGCACTGTTTACAGTAGCTAAGACCTGGAACCAACCCAAATGCCCATCAACAATAGACTGGACAAGGAAAATGTGGCACATATACACCATGGAATACTATGCAGCCATAAAAAATGAGTTTGTGTCCTTTTTAGGGACATAGATGAATCTGGAAACCATAATTCTCAGCAAACTGACAGAAGAACAGAAAATCAAACACCACATGTTCTCACTCATAGGCAGGTGTTGAACAATGAGAACACACAGATGCACAGAGGGGAGCATCACACACTGGGGGTCTGTTGGGGTGGCAAGGGAGGGACAGCAGGGAGTTGAGGAGTTGGGGAGGGAGAACATGGGGAGAAATGCCAGATGTGGGTGACGGGGGGATGAAGGCAGCAAACCACATTGCCATGTGTGTACCTATGCAACAATCCTGCATGATCTGCACATGTACCCCAGAACCTAAAGTACAATTTAAAAAAAAAACTCTTTTAAATTGAATCAATTTAACATTATTTTAAAAACTCACTACAACATCTCTATTGTTTTATTTCATTCAATATTGGTAAGAACTATGTCACAGCGCAGCACTGGAATTTGGGAACCAATGTTCTAAATTGATTGTACAGAGTACTTTCAGTAGTGAAACAAAATGTATATGGTAGTTACAATTATTACTTGATATGTAAAATAAAAGATGCAATAAAACTATTTGGTAACTCAATTTCAATGTAGTTTCATAACTTGTTCAGAGACAACTATTTGTCCTCAAGATATAATCAAACGCACATATAAGAGTCCAAAAACTCACTCCAAGAAGATAGTCTATTTATGTCCATTTATTTTTCATTTAAAAAACCGTTGATGAGACTTTTGTTGAAAAGTTAGTCTCATATACTGTTATTTCCTTTCTATACTAACTAAAAAGCTACATATGTTTAAATATACCATCTAATTAATTCATTAAGACATCATTTATTTGAGAGGTATTGTGAAGTATGAATTGTGTCATTCTGCTTACTAGCAGTGACCCCAAGTAGCCACCAGAGAAACACACGTGATTCAACTTCATCTTTTTTCCCGTTTCAGTCTTCAAGAGGTTAAATCAAACTGCGACACCTGGATAGGTCTGCAGATTAATCTTTGGTTAAATTCACTGGAGTTTATTATAAAAGAACTGCAATTTGAGCTCCTGTGAGGTTGGACTAGTCAAGCCAAAGCTTCAAATCCTCAACATAAGGTGTAAAAAAGACTTAAAGTCCCAATGTTCACAGAAAAATGCTGTTACTACAGATCTACATAATTTTACCCCAAAGCAGTGATAATTTTTATGTAGACAAAGCACCCCTGGAAAAGGACAGAACACAATTGAAGCAACAGATAATTTGGATCACTTCTGAGCTGTCCTAGATCTACCATTTACACTTTACAAAATCAAAATACAAGAATGCTATTTATTTCCCATGCTTCGAATTGACTAAATCACTCTCAACTATTGTCAAACACAAGTAGTTTCCTTTGTTGGCCTCTTTCTCTAAAGCCAAAATCTTTTAATTTTACTTAGCAATTAGGGGCCTAACTCCTGCATGTAAAAATTACAGGGAGCAGAAAGACAAGAGAAAGAATAATCCAAAAAAGGACTAACAGAAGGATTAGGAAGGAAAAATGCAAGGTTGCAAGAGCCTTCTATACCCCTTAAATGCCCTTAAACCACAGGTTGTCTATTCCTTTAGCCTAATTATTGTTCATAGAAGTGATGACATTCTATACCTACCAGGATACTGGTCATCTAAACAGAAACTCTTGCTTTTCTGGCTCTGCCCTGGTGTTTTAGACTCAGGGGCCCCATTCTCCACTTCACTGAGATCATTCTGGAGCAGTTTCCTCAGTCTTCGGCATCTTGATGTTAACTGGAATTGGCGAGAAAAGTAGAGGCCAGTTGTATAAGACCTGACTCTCACCCAGGGACAAGAAGAAAGAGGGCTCCTCAACTGCAGTTGTGTGCCCCGGTGACTGAACCCACTGCCCTCAGTTGAAAGGATTAAGTATCAGGGCTCAAAGGCTTCTCAAAGGAACAACTAGGTTCTTCAAACAGGCCTTGAGGGGAAGGGGAATTAGTGGCACTTCCTTTACTGAAATCAAAGTTTAGTGTTGGACAAGCGGAAGAGGAAAACAAGGCCCAGAGATGGACAATAACTCACCAGAAGGGGGGCACACTGCACATTACTAAGCTAGGAAAGGAATCTTCCTCGGCTCTGACTACCTTTCATTGGTCCTGGAATACATTCTAACTCCTTAACTACTGCTCCAGACCTTCCTGAAGGCGCTCAAGGTCCCCTCACGGCCTTTGGGACCCTGGTCATTCACCTCCTCCTCGTCCTTGACTGGCTGCCCTGCTGTGTCTGCTAGTGAAGCCCCTCTGCCTCCCAAGCCCGGTCCTGGGAAGTACCACTGTAGCCAGGAGGAGAGGGGAGATTATCAAGGATGAGTCTGACGGAACCGTGGAGATTATGAGGTCCACCTGGAGTGCACCCCTACCTGTGACACTAGATAGGAGGGTCCAAACATGAAAACAAAGGGTGATCCATTTCCATGGTAGCGGGTTGGTGTTACTTGCCCAGGTTGCCTTGGAAACCAAGAGAGCAGGAAAGGCAAGTAAGGTCTCACCACTGAGTGATAAAGGCAGGAGACTGAGATACACATAATGAGGCTTTATGTTCATACCCTCCTGCCCAGGCTCGGAGCCCCTCAAGAGCTTGGAAGTAATCTCAAGCCCTGCTCCTCATGAATGAACAGTTCAAAGCTTTTATCCTTACTGCCCTGTGGGGATTGTTAGGGTGGTGGCAAAAATATTAAGGGAAAGTAATAGATTCCACTTTAGCTGGGAGGTCTGTCACGGGAAACAAGCCCATAGCCTCCACTTAGGCAATTATAACATCTTCTACTGGAGCCCCTACGGCCAATCGCAGGGCAGCCTTACTAATATCTTTATCCATCATAGCATTAATCACAGTTTCATAGCCACATCTCCTTCCCTCATAATTTGGGCCGATGTGGGGATGGGATATCCCAGACCCCGAGTAAACTCCATGCCACCCCAAGGCACCTTATGGAGCCTGGGACATCTTAGCACCTCCCTTAACACCTGGCATGGGACATATCATAATTCCAGTTGCAACTATACTATAACCTTTATTCACAACCACACTGATCAGTGCCTGATTTGCACTACCCATCCATATGTTTTCCTTATGGGAACTAACATTTCCACTACACCCCAAAACTCCATCCTTAAGTCAAAGTCTACAGGACACACCCTGGCAAGTAGTGACCCCTACACTGCCCAAGAAAAACAAAATAGCATTTAAGTAACTATTTAGGGGGAAAATCAGCATGTCTTGTTTGTTTGTTTGTTTCACTTCATGCTGTTCGTACAGCCCCTACAAATACAGAATCAACTGGGCTACAAAATTCCAGAAGTCTTTTTTGGGTTTTCTTTTATCTTTTGCATAAGTGAATCCGCCACAGAAAGTAAGGATAGAACATGAACTGTTAAACTCTCATTTTATAAATATGGAAATCAAGACTCATTTTAAAGGACTAGTCTTGGAAGCTGTGCGGTAAAGGGCAAGACCGTAAGCCTGAGAGGAATTCTACATTTTGGTTTGGGTTCTTTCAGCTCAATTCTTTGCATGCTCTTCACTGCAATCCAATTGTGAGCTTCAGATCTCATCTGTAAACTGAGGGCATTGGAATGAATGATCCTAAGGGGCCTCATGTTGCTCACTCTTTAGTCCTAGTCTACTTTGTCACTCCACTGGCCAGTCACCACAGTGATATGAGGACCCCTGGATTGGCCTATTTCCAGTATGTATATGTTTCCACACTATACTATTTGATCCCTCCCTTACCCTGACTTAATTTCTTAACACATAAAAATTATTTCTTTTATAAATCAAGACTATACTTTGACCAGATTCTCACCACTATTCTTGCCTTGTTAATGATAATAGTACAGTGTGAATATCTTGCACAACATGTGGATTTTGAAAAAGGAAGTTATGGGGAAGAGGTCAAAGAACTTTCCAGCCTAGGAAAAATCCACCTTAACCACCAGGCACAAGAGGATATGAGGGGACTCGACTAGTAAAGTTACCACTTAGCTAAAGAGTTTATTTTACTAATAAATACTAAATCTTAATTTCCCCCTCATCCTTCCTAGTATTTGCTGCAGTAATGTCAACTGTGAAACAAATTGCTCTCACATCAAACCCAGGATAAATGTTTAAATATATTTTTCTTGATTTGAACATAAAATTATACATTCATAAGGCATATATTTCACTATACCAGAAGTTCATTTTTCATTTAAAAAATCAGAATTCTATTTTATTTATTTCTAAGAAAAACCTTCCAGAATGACACCAATTCATTTTTTTCACAAAATTGCATTGTTAAAAAAAAAAACAACTCTACCTAGTGATACCTAAAGTTCTATTAGCACTTCATTCAAATAGTGAAATAGTCTTTTTAAGTATCTTTTAATATTGAAATCCCTGGGACAGGTAATGAGGGGAAATAGAATTGTGGAAACAATAAAGGAGGAGAAGTAGAGGAAAACAGCAAATTACATTCTGCCTAGGGATGGCCCAGATACTGTATTTAATAATATGTATTATCAAGAGTAGCTGTCAAGAACCAACTAGAGGAACAGAGAAAGATGGTGGAATAGAAGCCTATACCTTATGGACCCCCTGTAGGAACACCAAATTGTAACCAATATCTGCATACAGAAAAGCATCATCATGAGAACCAACAATCAGGTGAGCAATCACAGTGCCTCGTTTTAACTTCATATTGTTGAAAGAGACATTGAAGAGGGCCGGAGAGAGGCAGTCTTAAATCCCCAATGCCACCCCTCCCCAATGCCCTTGCAGCAGCTGTGCAGTTCAGAGAGTCTGTGCACTTGGGAGAAGAAGAGGGCAGTGACTGGGGGACTTCACAGTTAACTCAGTGCTACCCTGTCATAGCAGAGAGCAAAGCAATGCTGGGCTCAGCCAGTGCCATTCACAGAGGAAGCATTTGGACCAGACCTAGCTAGAGGGGATTCACCCATTCCAGGGTAAAGAACTTCAGTCTCTCAGCAATCCACGCCACTATAGGCCAAAGTGCTCTGGAGTTCCAGGTAAACTTGAAGGGCACTCTAGGACACAAAGACTGCAATTCCTAGGCAACTCCTAGGAAATTAAACAATATGCACATAAATGAACAGTGGATCAATAAAGAAGTTGAAAAGGAAACTGAAAAATTGTATGAAACAAATGATAATGGAAAGACAATATACCAAAACCTATAGAATAACAGGAAAAGCAGTACTAGTATCAAAATTTATAGCTGTCAATGGCTACCTTAAAAAGAAGAAAAGCTTCGAATAAAAAATCTAGTGAGGCATCATAAAGAACTATAAAAACAAGGGTAAATTAGAAGAAAACAGAGTAAATTCGAAGAAAAGAAATAATAAGTATCAGAGCAGAAATAAATGAATTTGAAATGAAGAAAACAATACAAAAGATTAATGAAACAAAAAGTTGGTTTTTTGTCAAAGGTAAACAAAATTGACAAATGTTTAGCCAGACTCATGAAGAGCAAAGTGGAGAATACCCAAATAAATAAAATCAGAGATGAAAGAGGAGACATTACAACTGATACCACAGAAATTCAAAGAATCACCAGTGGCTGCTATGAGCAAGTATAGGCCGATAGATTGGAAAATCTAGAAGAAATTGATAAGTTTCTAGACACATAGAATCTACCAAGATTGAACCACTAGGAAAACCTGAGCAGACCAATAACAAGTAACACAGTCAAAGCCTTAATAAATAGTCTCCATCTATGGGGGAAAAAAAAGCCTGAGACCTTATGACTTCACTGCTGAATTCTACTAAACATTTAAAGAATTAATACCAGTCCTACTCAAACTGAAAAATAAAGGAGGAGAAAATACTTTCAAACTCATCCTACAATGCTAGTATTGCCCTGATACCAAAACCAGACAAACACACATCAAAAAAGGAAAACTACAGGCCAATGTCTCTGATGAATATTGATGCAAAAATCCTCAACAAAATACTAGGAAACACAATTCAACAATACATTAGAAAGATATTTAATAATGACCAAGAGGGATTTATCCCTGGGATGCAAGGATGGTTCAACATACACAAATCAATCAGTGTGATACATTATATTAACAGAATGAAGAACAAAAACCATATTATAATTTCAAGTGATGCTGAAAAAGCATTTGATAAAAATTTAACATTATCATAAAAAATCCTCAAAAAACTGGGTATAAAAGAAACATGCCTTAACATAATAAAAGCCATATAAAACAGAGACCCACAGATAGTATCATAAGAATGGGTAAAAAGTGAAACTCTTTCCTGTAAGATCTGGTACACAACAAGGATACCCACTTTCACCACTGTTGTTTCACCAGTATGAATCTACTACAAGAAAACATTGGGAAAACTCTCCAGGACTTTGGTCTGGGCAAAAATTTCTTGAGTAATAGCCTATAAGCACAGGCAAATCAAGGCAAAAATAGACAAATGGAATCACATCAAGTAAAAAGCTTCTGCAAGGCAAAGGAAACAATCACAAAGTGAAGAGCTAACATCCAGAATGGGAGAAATATTTGCAAACTACCCATCTGACAAGAGATTAATAACCAGTGTATATAAAGAGCTCAAACAACTCTATAGGAGAAAATCTAACAATCCTATTAAAATGTGAGCAAAAGATCTGAATAGATGTTGGGATACACTCAGGGTAGCTGGCAAAACATTAGGGAAATATTAGGAAGGTTATAAGATATAGTCTTAAACCTTTTGGAAGACCAAAAGGTTTTTATTAACTTATGGGACAGGTTGAAAGCAGCCAGTTCTTACATTAGAGCATTAAGTCATAGAGTGAAAGATTAAGGATAATAAAAACTTCCCCAGTTAAGTTTGTTTACCCCACATCGCTTTGTCTCTACTCTGTTTACTCATATAAACTTTGTGCTTGATGGCCCTCTCAGGGGGAGGTCAAAAGGGAATTATCCATTAATGGTGTTTATTCTGGGCCCCGGAACCAAGACCTTTTATCATTCGTTAAACTTTTAACCATGTTAACTATCCACAAGCTAGTTGACTTAGAACCTCTGTTATTAAATCTGTATTAAATAAATGCAAGGAGGAACAGGGAGTCATGGTTGGTTAGCTGCAATCGTCCTCTGAAAGCAGCGGACAACCATCCCTAGCCCACTTGATACTGTGTTCTGTGTGTGAGAGTGTATTTTATTCATTTCTCGCTGAGTCAGTTCAAAAAGACAGACCTCCGCAAGTGGTGCTCAATGTCTCAGGTGGTGACCCCAATGTGCCACGTCTCAAATATTTCTCAAAAGAAGACATGCAAATGGCAAACAAGCACATGAAAAGGTGCTCAACATCAGTGATCATCAGAGAAATGCAAATCAAAACTATAATGAGGTATCATCCCACCACAGTTAAAATGGCTTATAGTCAAAAGACAAACAATAACAAATGCTGGTGAGGATGTGGAGAAAAGGGAACCTTTGTACACTGTTGGCAGGAATATAAATTGGTATAACCACTATGGAGAATACTCAAAAAACTAAAAACACAGCTACCATATTATCCACCAATACCACTCCTGGGTATATTTCCAAAAGAAAGAAAATCTGTATATTGAAGAGATATCTGCACTCCTGTGTTTATTGCAGCACTGTTCACAATAGCTGAGATTTGGAAGCAACCTAACTGTCCATCAACAGGTAAATGGATAAAGAAAATATGCCATACATACACAATGGAGTACTATTAAGCCATAAGAAAAGAATGAGATCTTGTTATTTGCAATAACATGGATGGAATTGGAGATCATTATGTTAAGTGAAATAATCCAGGCACAGAAAGACAAACATAGCATATTCACACTTATTTGTAGGATCTAAAAATCAAAACTGGCCAGGCATGGTGGCTCACGCCTGTAATCCAAGCACTCTGGGAGGCTAGGGTGGGCAGATCACTTGAGATCAGGAGTTGGAGACCAGCCTGGCCAATATGGTGAATTCCCATCTCTACTAAAAATACAAAAGTTAGCTGGGTGTGGTGGTGCACACCTGAAGTCCCAGCTACTCAGAAGGCTGAGGCAAGAGAATCGCCTGAACCTAGGAGGTGGAGGTTGCAGTGAGCTGAAATCTCGCCACTGCACTCCTGCCTGGGTAACAGAGCAAGACTCTGTCTCATAAATAAATAAATGAATATCAAAACCATTGAACTCATGGAGATAGAGAGTAGAAGGATGGTTACCAGAGGTTGGGAAGGGTAGTAGGGGATAGTGGGAAAGGTGTCAATGATTAACGTGCACAAAATAATTAGAAAGAATGAATAATACCTAGTGTTTGATAGTAAAACAGGCTGACTATAGTAAATAATAATTTAATTTTATATGTAAACATAGCTAAAAGAGTACAATGGGAATATCTGTAACACAGAAGTTTAATGCTTGAGGGGATGGATACCCCATTTTCCATGATGTGATTATTACATATTCCATGCCTGTATCAGAACTTCTCATGTATCCCATAAATATATATAACTACTATGTACCCACAAAAATTAAAAGTTATATAAAGAATCAACCAGAAAAATGTTAGAAATTGAGGCCTAGAAAGATGAAATGAAAATGTGCCCTCTTCCCCTCCAAATTTCAGTTACCATTAACTGCTTTTTATGTAACTATATATTCAAATACATGCTCTATGCTCACAATACTACCTGCACAATAGGTAAGATGTTATTTTATGCCCATTTAATAAGGTGACAAGATGGAAATATGAAAACTAGGTAAATTAATTAAGATCACACGGTAAGCAAGGGAGATAAGTTTTGCACACAGTTTTTCTGACACTTGATAATATATTTTTTCTTTTACATGACACCACCTTGCATCTATGGCAGAGAAGCTGTTGTCAAAATTTAGGAAAACCTAATTTGCAGTGGTATGAGAAGTACCAGAAGTTGGGTACATACAAGAAGTGTAATAGGTGGTCAGAAGGAAGGCAAGATATCTTCCAGGAGCTTGAAATCAGGTATTGACCCAGCCTTTAACTGAGGCCCAAAAAACAGGACTATAAGGATTACTGGGCTTTCGAGGTGATAGAGTCTCTGTCTTATACTGGCTCTCCATTTAACCTTCAGACCTTTTCTAACCTTTCTTAATGGCTAATATGATATTTGTCAGATGTGCCCCATCATTTATCAAGACTTTCTCTTCTTGGCAACATAATTCTCTATTAAAGTGAACATTACTCAAAAATGCAAATATTTTTCAATGTATCCTAAGAGAAAGTGAAAAACCTCTAAGGTGGAGTCCATAGCTTTCCTTTTCATATAATATTTTATAAAATATTGAGGCAGGGAATAGGGAAAAAGAGGCAGGAGAATAGGGAACATAAGGCAGGAGAATAGCAAAAGGAATTAAAACTTGGATAAAGGGCAGAATAAGTAAAACCAGAGAGCAGAAGCAAGGTGAAGGGATGGGTGAGCAAGAAGCAAGATAAGAGGCATAAGTTGAGCACCCAAAACAAAAGGAAGAAAAAAAAGTGAGCAAGAACCCCATGGTTAGCAAGATCTGGACCAAACCAGTAAGGGTTAGCCCTCCAGGGATAGGCATGTGCATTAAGGAGAAAAAGTATCCTTAACATGACCCCATATGATATTCAGCTCATTAAAACTCATGCATATGGACTGCATATCATGCAGGTACTTAAAATTATGGGACAGAAGCAACCCTACAAATGCACAGGGGCCAAAGTAACTAAGCAACACACCTGTCAATTCAAAGGCTGACACTGGCTAGAGATTAGGCAGCTTTGGGAAGAGAAGAAAACACACACACACACACACACACACACACACACACACACACACACACACCTCAAAGTACACCAAACTAATGCTGATCTCATCTCGCAGAGGTCCGTCTACTCTCCCACTCTGAGAGTGTAATACTGTGCTTAACAAACTTTTGCTGCTTTGCTCTCTGTGTGTCCTATCCAATTCTTTGTTCAGGATACCAATAGCCTGAAAATGTGTGGCACCATCTGGTAACAATATTACATGACTTTTGTGAACTATGAGTTATATACCATGTTTGTTCATTGTATATTACTGTGAGTAATACACCTGGTTACCCACTCTGGGTACACATATCACAGTTTGCAAAGACATTCAAGAGAATTGTATGCATTTAGCAGGGAATTTTTACCCTTCAGATGTGCTTTAACCCAACCTCAATACTGTGATATCAACAGCCTGGAACTGCTTGGCACCATCTGGCAACAATATTATATGACTTTTGTTAACTATGAGTAATATACCCATGGTCGTTTTCACATAAAGACAACCCTAAATCTTTGAGTAAAATGTTTCCTCCAGGAGGAAGGACCATATATATTTGTTGGCTTCTTTTATTCCTTGGCACACTTGGGGTTATGCACTCGGGGTACACATATCGCAGTTTGCAAAGTCATTTATGAAAATTTTATGCCTTCAGCAGGGAATCTTTACCCTTCAGATGTGCTTTAACCCTACCTCAATACTGTGATCAATTATTATTTGTCAAATTATATTTTATGTATACTACTCCAAAAAAAGAAAATTATACTGAGAGTCAATCTTATCCATAAGGACACAAAGAAGACTAAGTAAAACAGAGATATTAATAGATGTCCATAAGTGGTATAAAATTACAAAATTTAAGAGGAATACTGGGTAAGAATAATTTAGTTAACACATAAAAAAATTAAACATTTCATTTTATAAAGAAGCATTTGAGGCTCAGAGAACTTCAATTAAAGTTTACAGAACTCTACCAGTTTACAGAAAAGTCAGGACTAGAACCCATATCTCGGATTGTTTATTTCACACCATATATAGCCATGAAAGAGCAATTTAACTAAGTATATACATTTGCTAAAGAAAAAATGTAAATGATACACAATGGATTTAAAAGCTAAGACGTGAAGTTAAATAGGGGCCTTATTAGTCAAGATTCTCCAGAGGGACAGAACCAATAGGCTACATATAGACATGGTTTATTAGGCAAATTGGAAAGGGAATTTATTAGGGAGAATTGGTTCACATAATTACAAGACGAAGTCCTACAATTCTGCAAGCTATGGAAGAGAAAAAGCAGTAGTGGCTCAGTTCAAGTCCAAAAGCTTCACAACCAGGATAGCCAACAGTTCAGCCTTCGGTCTGTGGCAAAAGGCCTGAGATCCCTCAGCAAGCCACTGGTGCAAGTCCCAGAGTCCAAAAGATCAAAGAATCTGGAGTCTGATGTCCAAGGTGGTAGGAGTGGAAGGAAGCTTCCAGCATGAGAAAAGGAAGCCAGAAGATTCAGGAGGCAAATTTATCCCACCTCCTTCTGCCTGCTTTGTTCTAACCATGCTGGCAGCTAATTGGATGGTGCCCACCCACGTTAAGGGTGGGTCTTCCTCTCCCAGTCCACTGACTCAAATGTCCATCTCCTCTGGCAACACACTCACAGACACAACCAGAAACAATACTTCACCAGCCATCCAGGCATCCTTCAATTCAATCAAGCTAACACCTAATATTAAGTATCACAGAGCCCAAGATCACCATACAGTATAGTGTAGTGGAAGATAAACAGCTAACTAAAGTGGTGGGGGCACATAAATACAGGATGGCACCTCTATTTGTTTTATTTTATTAGAGATGAAGATCTTGCCATGTTGCCCAGGCTACACTCAAACTACTGGGCTGAAGCAACCCTCCTTCCTCAGCCTCCCAACTAGCTGGGATCACAGATGCACACCACTATTTCCAGCTTTAAATAAAACCACACAAAATCATAAAATACATTTATTTCATTACTGTCTCCTTTACAGTACAGAACTACACATCAACATTATCTGTATTTACCTTTTACCAATGTGTTTTCTTCACAGAACCCAAAGGGAGTATGAGAAGTTTCTAGGTAATATGGGAGCAGCCTAAAATTGAAACTTCCAAGCAAAAAGTGAGGCATGATGGATGGAGAAACCATTACAGATCTTCATGGAAGGGAGATACAAAGCAGTGGAAGATGAAACTTCTGACAGCAGCATTTAGTGTCTACTTCTCCATTCACATTTCACACCATTCATTTCTAGCATATGGCAGTAATGACCTTTGTTCCTTCTCCTGAGCAGGCCATGTGCCTTTCTACCTCAATGTCTTAAGGCTGCTATTTTTTTCTCCCTATAATGCTTTCTTCCTTCTTTACCCACTTTTCCGGGACTAATTGATTCCTCGTTGTTCAAGTCTCAGCTTTCAAATTCTAAATTACTCAGAGAACCTTCTATGGCTTTCCAATCTAAACAAGAGTTCCCTGCTAGCCCCTCTCTTAACATTCTATACTTTTTCATCTCTGGGACACACTTGAAGCAGTGTCTAGAGGGAAATAGCACTAAATGCCCACAAGAGAAGTGAGGAAAGATCTAAAATTGACAACCTAACGCCATGATTAAAAGAACTAGAGGAGCAAGATCAAACAAATTCAAAAGCTAGCAGAAGACAAGAAATAACTAAGATCAGAGCAAAACTGAAGGACATAGAGACACAAAAAAAACCCTTCAAAAAATCAATAAATCCAGGAGCTGATTTTTGAAGAGATCAACAAAATAGACCACTGGCCAGACTAATAAGAAAGAGAGAAGAATCGAATAGATGCAATAAAAAATGTTAAAGGGGATATCACCACCAATCCCACAGAAATACAAAATACCATCAGAGTACTACAAACACCTCTATGCAAATAAACCAATAAATCTAGAAGAAATTGATAAATTCCAGGACACTTACACCCTCCCAAGACTAAACCAGGAAGAAGTTGAATCCCTGAATAGAACAATAAATAGGTCTGAAATTGAGGCAGCAATTAATAGCCTACCAACCAAAAAAAGTCCAGGTCCAGACAGGTTCACAGCCGAATTCTACCAGATTTGTACCAGTACAAAGAGGAGCTGGTACCATTCCCTCTGAAACTATTCCAAACAATGCAAAAAGAGGGAATCCTCCCTAACTCATTTTATGAGACCAAAATCATCCTGATACCAAAACCTGGCAGAGACACAACTAAAAAAGAAAATTTCAGGCCAATATCCATGATGAACATTGATGCAAAAATCCTCAATAAAATACTGGCAAACCGAATCCAATGGCACATCAAAAAACTTATCTATCACAATCAAGTCGGATTCATCCCTGGGATGCAAGGCTGCTTCAACACATGTAACTCTATCAACGTAATCCATCACATAAACAGAACCACATGATTATCTCAACAGATGCAGAGAAGGCCTTTGACAAAATTCAACAGCCATTTGTACTAAAAACTCTCAATAAACTAGGTATCTGTGGAACGTATCTCAAAATAATAAGACCTATTTATGACAAACCCATGGCTAATATCATACTGAATGGGCAAAAACTGGAAGCATTCCCTTTGAAAACTGGCACAAGACAAGGATGCCCTCTCTCACCATTCCTATTCAACATATTATTCGAGTTTCTGACCAGGGCAATCAGGCAAGAAAAAGAAATAAAGGGTATTCCACTAAGAAAAGAGAAAGTCAAATTGTCTCTATTTGCAGATGACATGGTTGTATATTTAGAAGACTCCATCATCTCAGCTCAAAATCTCCTTAAGCTGATAAGCAACTTCAGCAGAGTCTCAGGGTACAAAATCAATGTGCAAAAATCACAAGCATTCCTATACACCAATAACAGACAAACAGAGAGCCAAATCATGAGTGAACTCCCATTCACAATTGATACAAAGGGAATAAAATACGTAGGAATACAACTAACAGGGGATGTGAAGGACCTTTTCAAGGAGATCTACAAACCACTGCTCAAAGAAATAAGAGAGGATACAAATGGATGGAAAAACATTCCATGCTTATGGTTAGGAAGAAGCAATATTGTGAAAATAACCATATTGGACAAAATAATTTATAGATTCAATGCTATCCCCATCAAGCTACCATTGACTTTCTTCACAGAATTGGAAAAAGAAAAAAAAAACCTTAAACTTCATATGGAACCAAAAAAGAGCCCACATAACCAAGACAATCCTAAGCAACAAAAAAAAAAAAAAGAAGAAGAAAAAAAGAAAAGAAATGAAAAAACAAAATCGAACAAAGCTGAAGGTATCACACTACCGTACTTCAGACTATACTACAAGGCTACAGTAATCAAAACAACATGGTACTGGTACCAAAACAGAGATATAGACCAATAGAACAGAACAGAACAGAAGCCTCAAAAATAATGCCACACATATACAACCATCTGATCTTTTTCAAACCTGACAAAAACAAGTAATAAGGAAATGATTCCCTGTTTAATAAATGGTGTTGGGGAAACTGTCTAGCCATATGCAGAAAACTGAAACTGGATCCCTTCCTAACAACTTATACAAAAATTAACTCCAGATGGATTAAAGATTTAAATATAAGACCTAACAGCATAAAAACCCTAGAAGAAACTCTAGGCAATTCCATTCAGGACATAGGCATAGACAAGGACTTCATGACTAAAACACCAAAAGCAATGGCAACAAAAGCCAAAATAGACAAATGGGATCTAATTAAGCTTAAGAGCTTCTGCACAGCAAAAGAAACTGTCATTAGAATGAATTGGCAACCAAGAGAATGGGAAAAAATTTTTGCAATCTACCCATCTGACAAAGGGCTAATATCCAGAATCTACAAAGAACTTAAACAAATTTACAAGAAAAAAACAACCCCACCAAAAAGTGGGCAAAGGATATAAACAGATACTTTTCAAAAGAAGATATTTATGCAGCCAACAAACATATGAAAAAAAGTTCATCATCACTGGTCATTAGAGAAATGCAAATCAAAACCACATTGGGATACCATCTCATGCCATTTAGAATGGCAGTCATTAAAAAAACAGGAAACAACAGACACTATAGAGTATGTGGAGAAATAGGAATGGTTTTACACTGTTGGTGGGAGTGTAAATTAGTTCAATGATTGTGGAAGACAGTGTGGTGATTCCTCAAGGATCTAGAAATAGAGATTCCATTTGAGCCAGGAATCCCATTACTGGGTATATACCCAAAGGATTATAAATCATTCTACTATAAAGACATATGCACATGTATGTTTATTGTGGCACTTACAATAGCAAAGACTTGGAACCAACCCAAATGCTCATCAATGATAGACTGAATAAAAAAATGTGGCACATATACACCATGGAATACTACGCAGCCATGAAAAAGGATGAGTTCATGTCCTTTGCAGAGACATGGATGAAGCTGGAAACCATCATTCTCAGCAAACTGACACAAGAACAGAAAACCAAACACCACATGTTTTCACTCATAAGTGGGTGTTGAACAATGAGAACACATAAACACAGAGTGGGGAACATCACACACTGGGGCCTGTCAGGGGGTGGGGGACTGGGGAAGGGATAGCAGGGGATAGGGGGATTGGGGAGGAATAAGGAAACCACCATGGCACATGTATACCTATCTAACAAATCTGCACACTCTGCACATGTATCCCAGAACTTAAAAGTATAATTTAAAAATAAACAAAAAATAAAAAGCACATGGGTTAAGGGCCTAAGAACTGATGGTATCCATTAAAAATCAATTAAGTAATGGTTTACCTAATAAACAGAACCACCAGGCTAAGTGTTAAAGGCCCTGCCTCCTTCTGCAGAGTGAAACAAAGGCAAACAGTTAATATATTTTTCTGTATGCTTTTCTTTATTCTGTTTACTTATATAGCAATAACAGCAACCATTGCCATTGCTGAGCACTCACTAGATATCAAGCACCATGCTAACTGCTTTCTTCTATGAATTATCTCATGGAATCTTGCCCATTATGATATTATTTCTAGGGTGTATATTTTCTCCTGCTGGAGACTCATCCTTATTATGAGAGAAAACACTGAAACGGTTCCACAAAAGAGGGAGTTACATCACTTAGGAAACAACGCATGATTATCAAAACCAGAGAAAATCCACCCATCAGACAAGTAGAGTTCAGTAAGCACTAAGCTCCTCCATCTGTCAGGTTTGGTGCTATTTTCCAAGAAAGTTCTTACCCTCAAGGAAGATAGTAATAATATTATTTTATAATGATAAAATAAAACTTAGCTTCTACTTTTTACAAACATTCACATTTAGATACCCACATGTGGATAGCTTTAGATCCCCTATTTCCCTTACTGATTGTATATTATATTCCAGACAAGACAGGTATTATCCTTTAAACAAAGTCACTGTGTTCCAGAACTTGGCTTAACCTGGGCTCAGTGCCAGGGTTCAGGCCAATTAACTGGTGGGACAGGTGGGAGTTTACTTGTGGGAGTTGCCTTGTTTGAGAACTTAGATTTGGATGGAAAGAGACCAGAGTGGGAAGAACCACTGAGGATTGCATGGTGCCTGTTTCCAAGCTCCATTTGGCAGTGATTTTCCAGTGCTTTTGTCCTTGACTCCAATAAAACTTGTTTTTCTTGCCCCCAGGAAAAGTTTCACAAAACACTATTTACACTTTCTCTCTGTGACGCACTGATATTTTCAGTTCTGATTCTATTTTATTTTCTCTAATGCTAGTGTTGAATTAGTGGGTGACCATATGTCCCGGTTTGCCCAGCACAGTCCTAGTTGATGCTGTTATCCCCTATAATTATTAATGACTCTTCCTTTCAGACATTAAATTGATTTCATAATGCACTGGTCAGGTTTGGAAAAATCCTGCTGTGGAAAAAGAAGCTTCAAGCAGCAAGTGAAGGCACTGTTTTCACAAAGAGGGAAGAGGCCCAGGCCCCTGCAGAGCTGCCTCAGGGCCAAAGAAACAGCGCTGAGAAGGATTCACAATTTCTGAACGAAGGTCTGCGCCTTTGGCAGGGTACACAGGCAGACGTGAGATGTCTCTCCGTGAGTCATGGAGCAGGGTCCCTTTTCTCCCAGAGACCGCAGGCCTCAAAGAGAAGGATCTTTGTTTCAATCCAGAGACTTACACAGACATGTGCAGCTAGTTAAGGAATTTGGGATTCCTATACTGCAGTATGCAGGTTAGGGCAATAATCTAGGAACATCGAATTATTTCTGACAATGTTTAAACTCATGGTTTAAAGAAATTAATTACAATTGATTTTCATAAACATCTGTGTGACCAGGCTGGGCGTGGTGGCTCATGCCTGTAATCCCAGCACTTTGGTGGGCTGATCACTTGCTGTCAGGAGTTCAAGACCAGCCTGGCCAACATGGTAAAACCCTGTCTCTACTAAAAATACAAAAATTAGCTGGCCGTGGTGGCACATGCCTGTGGTTGCAGCTACTCAGGAGGCTGAGGCAGGAGGATCACTTGAACCCAGGAGCTGCAGGTTGCAGTAAGCCAAGATTGTGCCACTGCACTCCAGTCTGGGCGATAGGGTGAGACTCTGTCTTAAATAAATAAATAAATAAATCTGTGTAACCAAAATATGCTAGAAATAAATGATAGTTACTTAACAAAAAGAAATTCTGTACTTTTTAATAACAGAAATTACCAGTTTGTAATGCCCTAACCCCACAGGGCAACAACACTGTTGGGAGAATGACGTAAAATGGAACACCCTTGCCTGCCAAATGTGCTGGACTCATCTTAGTTACCAGAGTCAGCCTTTCTTTCTTTGTGTTATAAACATGTTTCCTGTCTGTGTCTCTTTCAGTTCTTGGTTTCAGAATTCTGATCCACAACCTTCCCAAGAAACTAATCCCCTTATCTATAATTACCCAAGAAGACAGCCCGCTGTAAATCAGATTTGCAGGAAGCCAGATTGCTATCACTAGTAACAATCAAAGAAACTAAACAACTTCTGTAACAATCGGCCCCAAATGACCAACACTTGATTAATAACTGGCAGCTTTTTCAATTTTTATTCCTGCATCCACCTTAGGACCAACCAGGGCAAACTAAATATGAATCTCCCAACAGTCACATAAATTGTTCTGCTTCTACTTAGCCCACCTACAGCTTCCCCATGCCAAAAACCTCCAATCAGGAAACACCTGAAGTCTTCTCTTTTTTCCACTATAAAGTTTTCCCACTCCTCTGCATGGCTTTGAGTACCTGCCAAAACACAAGTGATGATGTCTGACTCATTTGCTATAGTAAGCTCCAAATAAATAGTCATTGCTTATTCTCATTTGGCTGTTTTTCCTTTATTTCCACGCCAGCAAGAGTCTTCAAAGCTGAGAACGAATAAAGCAAGCATCAGCTTGAGAAAAGAGAGAGAACATTTTAGGTCCTGAGACCGCAGGTGTTTTCCCAGGACCTTGGAATGTGGCAGCAGAGGGCAGCAGCATCCCAGAAGCAACTCAGAGAGGCCTATTCCTGGGTAAAGGATCTCTCACTATTACCCTCACTCTTGCTCTTTTTCATTCCCTGGCCTGCTTGTTTGCGAGATGGTTTAGAAGCAACCTCAGCCCAAAGATACTAGGCCGATTTCAAAGCCCTACCAAGAGCTGCATCACCACAATTGTACCTGGTGCTCCAGGACATGAATGAGTTGCACACTTAAAGTAGTTTCAACAAAAATACAGTCAGTTGGTTTTAAATTCTGGCAAAAGTTGGTATCTTATTTATGTTTTTTGTTTTGTTTTGTTTTTAACTAGAGAGATTCTTTATGGAGCCCAGAATGCATATTTACTGGCAAAAAAATTTTTTAAATAACTTTACTTAGAGAATAAAGAAAATCCACTTTCTGGCAGCAGGTAATATTTTCTGACATCTCAGAATGGAATTGAGTACAGTCTTCCCTTGGTATCCATGGAGTATTAATTCCAGGAACTCTGCCCACACCACGTAAACCAAAATCCACATATACTCAAGTCCAGCAGTTGGTTCTGCAGAACTTGAGTATACTAAAAGTTGGCCCTCCATATATGCAAGTATTGAATTCTGTGAATACAGCATTTTAAATCCATGTTTGGTTGAAAAAATCTGCATATAGGTAGACCCACAAAGTTCAAACCTGTGTTGTTCAAGTGTCAACTGTACATATCTGAATGCCTTCATAATTATGGCAGGTGTTGGGGAAGTTAGAATTTTGACTCAAAGTTGGTATGCGACTTTTCTCAAAATAAGTACAATGAAGGCCTTAGGCTTTTCTGGTCTTAAATAAATCATACAAACTGAGGGAGCTCAGTTGTTTTGGAGTTTAAGCCAAGAAAACTCACCTTGCTACCACTGTGTTAACTGATCTAAAACTATCCATTTGTCAATGGATAAATTCCTTTAATTCCCACTTCTTAATTCCCATCTCCTTAATTACCACTCTTTTTTTTTTCTTTTTTTTTTTTTTTAAGACAGGGTCTCTCTCTGTCGCCCAAGCTGGAATAGTGGCACAATCATGGCTCACTGCAGCCTCAACCTCCTGGACTCGAAGGATCCTCCCATCTTAGCCTCCCAAGTACTTGTGACTACAGGCGTGTACCACCATGCCTGAGTAATTTTTATTCTTTGTAGACATGTGGTTTCGCCATGTTGCCCAAGCTTGTCTTGAACTCCTGGTTTCAAGCAATCCACCTGCCTTGGCCTCCGAAGGTGCTGGGATTACAGGCATGAGCTACCGTGTCCGACCAATTCTCACTCTTAAAACACAACATAATGCATTTATATATTTACAGAGTGGATATTCTTGAATGGCTAAGGACATGTTTTTTTGTTCCAATAATTTCATTAAATGAACCATGGGACTCACAACTTAAAGGAACTTTTAAATTAGCTCTTTAATTGAGCAAATCTGTCTTTCATGAAGCAAATAATTAGCCACCAATTTGTTTCCTAAACAAGATTTTACATAGCAGATTTCCCTAAACAAAGACCCTTTTAGTTGGTGGTCTGTAGATTTTCTCATTTTTCCTGACTTCGGTAAAGACAAACTTTTCATAAAAGGCCAATGTAGGTTGATGTTAGTGAGAAAGGCAGAGGAAGGACCTTGGAAAATTATTCTCTCTAGAAGGACAGTAAGTACATTGGCAAGTATGATAAAAGTCAGCTTTTTCAGAACTCTGAAAATAAACCAAGGCTTTAAAAAAATCCAAGGTGAGTTTATTAAAGAAAAAATGATTGAATTTCAGAGACAACTGCAAGCATTGTGGTATTTCTACTTGTTCTGTTTCCACTACTTTTTCTTCAGGCCCAAAGTTGTCATAAAACTCAACAGCCATACAATCACAGTGAAAACCAACAGCCAAGGGAGGGAGCAGAGGATTTGAAGCTGTCCAAAACATCATTCTAAGAGAAACATCATCATAGGAACTATTTGGCAGCTCCCTGGAAACACTCATTTCAAGTCTTGTCATTATTTGACCTGACCAAGAGTTAAGACAAACAAGAAGCTGAACAAAAAGCCTAAAGAGTAAAACTGGGGAATAAGATGCTTATAGGAGACTTTGAAAAGCTTAGGCATTTAAAATACCCAAGAATCTAGGAGGCCACTCACATGTGCAGGGCTGTGTGCACACCTAGAAAAGATCTAAGAAGGCTATAAATTTTCACCTCTAGGCGACCTTGAGACCCAGCACAAGTCGAAGGCTGAGAGAGAATTGTAAACTGCTTTGCCTGAACATTGAAGGAATTATCCACAATACATACAGGGTCCCTTGAAAACAAATCTGCGAGACTTGTTGGTTAATGGCTTTTAAGGAAATCTACATCCAATCATTACCTTACAATTAAGCTAACCAAGTAGAGATTTTAGTGGCCACAAATGACAAACAACACACACACAACAAAATTCAAGAAAGTCCCTAAACAAACAGGAAAAAAACAAACAGAACAAAAAATATCCTGTAAAGAAAGAAGAATCTGATTTCTAAGTTCCCCATAATTATATAATTTACAATGTCCAATTATCTTGGACCCTTCTCTTATATCATACACAAAAATCAACTCAAAATGGATTAAAAGCCGAAATGTAAAACATGAAACCATAGAACTCCCAGAAGAAAACATACAGGGAAACTTCCTTTACATTGGCCTTGGCAGTGATGTCTTTTGTTATCACACCAAAAGCTCAAGAAACAACAGCAAAAATAAGTGGGACTACATCAAACTAAAAAGCTTCTGCACAGCAAAGGAAGCATCAACAAAATGAAAAAGCAGTCTATGGATTGTGAGAAAATATTTGCAAATAATATATCTGATGAAGAGTTAATATCCAAAATATATAAGGAACACACACAACTCAATAGCAAAAAATGCAAATACTCCCTTTAAAACATGAGCAGAGGACCTGAATAGACATTTTTCCCAAGAAGACATAAAAATGGCCAATAGGTATATGTAAAGGTACTCAACATCACTAATCATCAGTGAAATGCAAATTAAAACCACAACAGGATGTCATATTACTCCTGTTAAAATATCATGTTGTACATCTTCAACATATATAATAAGAAATAAAATATGCTGTTATCAAGGAATGACATTAGCAAGATGGTAGAATAAGAAGTCCTGGACTTTCCTTCCCCAAAAGACACAGGGATTCAATAGCAAGTGATGAATCAATTTCTTTTGTGAGAAATCCAGAAACTAGTTGACAGGCTCCTGCACTCTGAGTGAATGTGAAACCAGCCACATCAAAACAAGTAGGAAAGTTGGAGACCCTCTCACCATAATCCCCACCCTAGGCACAGCACCATATGATCAAGAGAAAACCCAAGGCTTTCAGCCTTTTCTTGAAGAGCCAAGGAGTTAGACCACACATCTAAATTTCCAATTTTCCCAGGTACTACCCAAAGGGCTAGCTTCTATCTCTCCTGTTTCTAAAAGCTGATGGGGCCCAGCAGACACTAGTGCCCTGGGTGCTACAGACAGCAATGCCTAAAGTGCAAGCACTTACCACAGCTCCACCCCCTGGTTCAGCCAGTTTAACTCAAGAAGAAATAGAAAATGTTAATAGCCATATAACAACTGAGAGATTGCGTCAGTCTTCATAAACCTTCCCACAAAAAAAACCCCAGGGCACGATGGCTTCATTGGTCAATTCTACCAACAGTTCTAAAAAGAAATAACACTAGTACTTCACAAACTTTTCCAAAAATAAAAATGATGGAACACCATAATTCAGGTATGACTCTATAATTCAAGTATCAAAGCCAGACAGATATTACAAGAAAAGAAATAAAAGACATATATATTTATGAATATAGATGAAAAATCTTCAGCAATATAATAGCAAAACAAATCCAGCATTATAGAAAAATAAGTATACACTCTGACCTAGTGCAATTTATCCCAAGAATGCAAGGTTGTTTTAGCATCTGAAAATCAGTCAATGTAACTTATACACAATATAAATAACATAAAGGCAAAAAGACATAATCATCTCAATAGATGCATTTGACAAAATCCAACACTATTTTATAATAAAAACACTCAACAATCTAAGTCTAGAAGGGAACTTTCTCCACATTATAAAGGGCAGCTGTAAAACCCAATAGCTAACTTCATACTTAATGAAATGCTGGATACTTTTCCATTAAAATCAGGAAACAGATAGAGATGTTCACCTTCACCAAGTCTATTCAGTAATGTACTGGAAGTTCTAACCAGGGAAATTAGATGAGAAAAAAAGTAAAAGTCATCCAGACTGTAAAGGAAGAAATGAAATTATCTCTTTTTGGAGATAACATGATTTTATATTTAAAAACAACAAATCCACACAAACATATTAGTGCTAATAAATGAGTTCAGCAAGGTTGTAGAATTAACATACAGAAATCAGTTGTATTTCTATATACTAGATATAACAAATTAAAAATGAAATTAAGAAACTAATTTTACTTACAATAGCATCACATTAATTAAATCACTTAAAATTTAGAAAAGAAGGCACAAAACTTGCACACTGAAGAGTACAAACCATTGCTGAAAGAAATTAAAGAAGACCTAAATAAATGAAAAGACATTTGTGTTCATAAATTGGAATAATTAATGTCATTAAGATGTTGCTACTCCCCCAAATTGATCTACCGATCTAACAAAATAACTTTCAAAATTCCAACTGCATTTTCACAGAAATGGGAAAGCTAAAACTCATGTTTGTATTAGTTTGTTTTCACATTGCTATAAAAAACTACCTGAGACTGGGTAATTTATAAAGAAAAGAGATTTAATCGGCTCACAATTCCACAGCCTGTACAGGAAGCATAGCTGGGGTGGTCTCAGGAAACTTACAATCATGGTGGAAGGTGAAGGGAAAGCCTGCACAGCATAAGTGGTTGGAGCAGGAGGAAGAGAGAGAGGGAAGGGGAAGGTGCTACACACTTTCAAACAACCAGATCTCATGAGAACTCTATCATGAGACAGCACTAGGGGGATGGTGCTAAACCATTAGAAACCACCCCCAGATCCAATCACGTCTCACCAGGCTTCTCCTCCAACAGTGAGAATTGCAATTCTACATGAGATTTGGGTGGGGACACAGAGCCAAATTATATCAATGTGGAAACAGGAGAGGACCCAAATAACCAACACGATCTTTAAAAAATAGAATAAATTTGAAGAACTTGCACTCCTTGATTTCAAAACTGTAATAATCAGTACAGTGTGATATTGATGTTTCCGTAAGAATATATATGAGTAAAATAAAATTGAGAGCCCAGATATAACCCATACATCTATGGTCAATTGGTTTTCAATAATATTTTCAAAAATGGTCCTAGGACAAGTGGATATACACATAGTGGTTGCAAAATAATGAATTTGGTCACTTTCCTCACATTGTATGCAAAAAAAAAAAAAACATAAAAATGGATGAAAGACCTAAATGCAATAATTAAAGTTATAAGCTACTGGAAAAAAAAAGATGTAAACCTTTGTGACTTTGGACTAAGAAATTTTTCCTTTGAAATTGTCTTAGTTCAGGCTTATATAACAAATACCATAGACTGGGTGGCTTATAAACACCAGAAATTTCCTTCTCACAGTGCTAGAGACCAGAAGTCTAAGATCAGTGTGCCAGCATGGTCAGGTTTTGGCAAAGGCATTCTTGTGGGTTGGAAACTGCCAATTTCTTATTGTATCCTCACATGTTAGGGAGCAGAGACAGTGAGAGCAAGCTTTTGTGTCTCTTCTTGTAAGGGGAATAATCCCATTAATGAGAGCTCCACCCTCATGAGCTAATCACCCCCTTAGGACCCCACTTCCCAATAACATCACACTGGGAATTAAAATTTCAACATTTAAATTTGGGAGGACATGAGCACTTAGTCCATAACAGATATGACATCAAAACACAACAACCAAAGAAAAACTGGACATCATCAAAGTTTACAACTTTTGTGCATAAAAGGACACTATGAAGATAACACATGTTTACCTATGTGACAAACCTGCACATCCTGCTCATGTATCCCAGAACTTAAAATAAAAACTAAAATTAAAAAAGATAATTGAAAGATAACCCAGAGTTGGAGAAAGTATTTGCAAATATTTTATGTAATAAAAATCTAGTATCCAGGATATATAAAGAACTGTTACAATTCAGTAATAAAAACAAACCCAATTAAAGCTGAACAAAGAATTTGAATAGATATTTCTATGAAGAACAAATGGCCAGTAAGCACATAAAAAAGAATCAATATCATTAATCATTAGGGAAATGCAAATGAAAACCACAACTAAATACTACTTCTTACCCACCAGGACAGCTATCATCAAAAAGGACAGACATGACAAATGGTGATGAGGATATGGAGAAATTGGAGCCCTCAAATACTGTTGGTGGGAATGTAAAGTGGTGCAGCTACTCAGGAAAACAGTCTGGAAGTTCCACAGATGATTAAATATAGAGTTACCATACGTCCCAACAATTTCACTCATAGGTATGTATCCAGGAGAACTGCAAACATGTTTATACTAAAACTCGTATGTGAATATTATTGACCATAACATTATTCATAATAATCTAAAGCTAAAACAAACACAAATAACCATCAATTAGTAATTTTATAATTAAAATGTCATATATCTATATAATGCAATATTATTTACCATAAAAGGGATGAAATTCTGATACATGCTGCAACATGGATGAACCTTAAGAACATTATATGTTAAGTGAAAGAAGCCAGTCATAAAAAGCCACATACTGTATGATTCTATTTATATGAAATGTTAACAATAGACAAAACCACAGAAACAGAAACTAGATTAGTGGTTGCCAGAAGCTGTTGGGAAAGGGCAATAGGAGGAGACTAATACTAGGTAAGAGATTTCTTTTCAGGGTGATAAAAATATTCTGGGATTAAGTAGTGGTGATGGCTGCAAAATTGTGTGAACATACTAAAACCATCGAATTGTACATTTTAAAATAGCAAATTTCATGACATATGAATAATTTCTCAATTTAAAAAAGTTAATCCCAATCACCATCAATACACTATAAAGCTCAATTGGGCATGAGTGGCATAGATACAATTCTTCTGTGTCTCACTGTTGATCTGTTTATCTGTATGTAATTATAGAAATACAGGTTGGACAGACACTGGATCTTGATGTCAGATTCCATACTACGACTGTATACAGATACTTTCCAAATCTAAACTGAAGTTTCATAATAGGTTCTGTTGTAAACGTGTGGTTCTATTTTATATCCTGTATTTACATGTATTCCATAAATAACAGTCCAAAATTGTCTGAGACACACAGATTTGCAGAATATCGTCTTATCTTCCAAGCTTTACTCCAAAAAGAGTTGAGACTTTCTTTAATAGATTTAGTACAACAAACACAGTCTGTTGTCTTTAGTAATATAGTGAAATTTATCCACGGTTCAAACTTTGGTCTGTTGAGTTTTCTGCAGCTATGCATGCAGCTATGCCACATTGCAGAGACCTGACAAAATAATCCCACCACTTGTACAGCATTAGGTTTGCCTACGACAGCAAATCAGAAGGATCACATCAAGTTTACTTTGGATACACAGAAAAAGCTGCATTTTCCCAAGAAAGTTAGTAAAGAGGTATTGTTGAAATTGCAGTTTCAAAAAAATCTGCAATGTATATTCTTTGTCTTTCTCTGTTCTTTCTGGAGAGGTATAAGCAGAATATAAAGATGGTAAAATATAATTAATTCAAATTTTATTCCTTTATAACTTTGTAATTGTCATACGAGCTAGGTATGATGTTTAAACTTTGCAATATTTCCCTTTATAATGTTAATTTTAGAAAAGAAATTTTAACTAACATCAAGCATTTTATACCCCCCTTAAGATGCAAATATTTTATATCTTAATGATAAATTTCTATCCAGACATTAAAGTAAATTATTGAGATTCACTCGGGGTGGTTGGCAAACTATTACAGAAAATATTTAGGGCAAGTTATGGATTATAGTGTCAAACCTTTTGGAAGGCCAAAAGGTTGTATTGGGGCAGGCCAAAGTTGGCCTGCCAGTCCATTAAGTGAGAGAGAGATAGAGACCATCAAAGGCCTTACCCCACACCCGTTTGTCTCCACTCTGTTTACTCATATTAATTTTGTGCTGGGTAATCTCTCTGGGGAAGATCAAAGGGGAATTACCTGTTAATAGCATTTACTCTCGGCCCCAGAACCTAAAGCTTTTATCAGTCGTATAACCACTCTCTTAACCATGTTAATTATCCACAAGTGTGTTTAACTTAGAACCTCTGTTGTAAAATCTTGAGGGAATAAATGTGTAATGGACAGAGGGTCTGGGTCGATTGGTTGCATTTCACCCTCTGAAAGCAGCCAAAGGCCACTCCTAGCCCACTTGAAACACTGTAATGGTGTGAGAGTGCATTCGTTCATCTGTCATTGAGTCAGGGTCTGCAGGTCAGACTTCCACAGCAGTAACCCATGTCTCGGGTGGTGACCCCGACGTGATTGAGGGCACAGTAAATCTCTTGAGATCTTTAATTAGATTCACCTTTGATTGGTCCTAATTCTTGGTAGTTGAAATTATTAAAATGTCATTTCAAAGAGATCTTTCATGGCCTCAAATTTTCAGTGACTGGGACTGGTTTTCCAGTTAGTTTGAATTAGTAAGTCTGAATTAATATCAATTTACTTTTGAGTACCTCCTGAGTGATTAGGACACAGAATGTGGTATGAGACTGACCAAAGACAAATCATCATTTCACTATATACAAGCTCAGTGACCACTTAGCTAAGTGGCCTCTGTGCTTCAACTGCCCTCATCTGTACAATTGGAATAATAATAGCAGAAATGTCATAAAGTTAACACAATTAAGTGTGTTAACCTTTTAAAGTACCTGAAACATTTTAATCATTATATTTTTTCAAAATAATAATTAAAACAGACTTATTTGATTTGCTTTAATTTCCTTTAAGCCTGCATTAAATCAACAGTACTTAATCTGTACCAACTATCATGCTTAGGTTCTTGAAGTACTTCCTATGTTATGGCTATGTTTATAGTTTTATGAAGGACTTATTTTACTCTTATGAGTTAATTTGTTATGTATTAAATTTAATTAGTTAGTAGAAAACAACATATCAAATTCTAAAATAAAAAGGGATAGGGCAGCTAAAGGCCAAGCTCATGTGCTGTGAAGGTCACCTGGTGGCACCACCATCACTGTGGAGCCCAGAACATGGGCAATCACAGATCTCCAAGTGTCATGAACCAGATAGACCCCTGAAGCATGTAGAACACTAGGACAGTACTGCCAATGAACTCTATTGTCATGAGGCAAGAATAGCCCTTCCAGGCAAATGAAGATTGCAGGCTCCTAATGCTATGGGTCATGTGAATACTACAATCATGTGGCCTCCTACTTTCATGTGGCAGTGAGGCCCTCATAATTATGTGGGCACCACAGGTACACTACCACTGTTGGTCACATGGAAACCATGTGGCTTAGTCTGTTTGGGCTACTATAACAAAATACCATAGACTGGGTAGTGTATAAACAACAGAAATTTATTTTTCACAGTTCTGGAGACTGGAAAGTCCAAGGTCAAGGCACTGGCAGATCCAGAGTCTGATAAAGGCCCTGGTCATATTTTCACTGTAACCTCACACGGAGGAAGGGGCTAGGGATCTCTCTTGGGCCTCTTTTGAAAGGACACTAATCCTGTTCACGAGGGCTCTACCTTCATGACCTAATCAACTCCCAAAAGTCCCAGCTCCTAATGCCATCACCATAGGGTTTAGAATTTCAGCATATGAATTTTAGGGGAACACAAATATTTAGACCTTAGCACTCTGATCATGTGCTCCTTTACAGTCATTATGCAGCCTAAACTCTTTCTGTTGTATAAAAAATGTAGGCTCTGGAACCCTAGGAGTCATGTGAATATAGCCCCCCTTATGGCCCACACTATCATTTGGCAGGTTCGGCTCTCTCAGGCAGGTGAAGTCACATGGATCCTGTGGGCATGGTCACAGTCCTATGGCCATGTACCATGCCTAGCCCATTAATAGAAACTTCTGAACTAGATCTAATCTTTTAGCCCTCTGTAAATTCAGACCTATAGATGCATAAAATTCTCAGAACTGTAGTCCATGCCATGACTCAGGCAAAACTTTGATCAGACTGTGGCTCAGAGCTCAATCTTTCTACCAAATTTTACATCCTGCCTCAGTGAAAAGTACTTGGGTATCAGGAGTGACAGCAAATATTAGAAGTTTACACAGCAAATTGGGCACTGAGGAAACCAAGTGGGTCCAAGTGGCAGACGGACCAAGAGGGTTGGTGGAGGGAGGGAGACTTCCTCAAAGTTTGTGAACAAATTTGTAAGGCTGGGAGAAAAATCCTGTGGATATGTTTGACCTGATCCTGCACAGACAGAAGCTGTTATTGCTAGAGAGGGATGTGGTGTTGAGGGGGAAACACTATGAGAGGTATAGGTCATGGACTTGTAGATCATCTGTCTGTGGCAGGGCTCTGGAAGGCTGGTAATTAATATTAATTAATTAATATTAAGTCTGAATTAATATCAATTTACTTTGGGCTACCTCCTGAGTGATTAGGACACAGAATGTGGAGTGAGACTGACCGGAGACAAATCACCATTTCACTATATACAAGCTTAGTGACCAGTTAGCTAAGTGACCTAATACCTCTTTACTTCAACTGTCCTCATCTGTAAAATTGGAATGATAATAGGGATACCCTGCCCTACCCCTCCCCCATCCCTGCAATAAAGTCCTACACTTGCCTACCACTCTGCCGTATTAACAGTCTGTGGAGATTAATTATCATAATCACCTGTATTTGGTGTATCAATTTCTTCACTTCTGTTTACATTCCCATAAACTGTGTGATGACCTTATATTTGCATGTTGCTCTTGTATTCTGGAACCATGCTGAATTCATTTATGAGCTCAAATAGATGTTTTATGAATTTTTAAATAGTGTTGCTGTCCCTTTCAATTTGGACACCTTTTATTCTTTTTCTTGCCTAATTGTCCAGTACAATGTTGAGTAGAAGTCATGATATCGGACATCCTTCTGTTGTTTCTGACTTTATGGGGAAAGTTTTCAGTCTTTCAGCTTTAAGTATGATGCTAGTTGTTGCTTTTTTTTTTTTTTTTTTTTTTTTTATATTTCCTTTTTCAGATTGAGAAATTTACCTTCTATCCCAAATTTGGTGAGTGTTTTTAATGATAAAAGGGTGTTGGTTTTAATTAAATAG
>CAUYLG010030352.1:0-11810 GCA_963573385.1 Cacajao melanocephalus | reverse complement strand
ATAAAAGAGGTTTTTAATACCCATTTTTAGACTGCATTCTAGCCTGGGCAATAGAACAAGAATCCCATTCTCTCTCCCTCTTTCTCTTCCTCTTTCTTTCTCTCTTACATTCTTTTTTTTTTCTTTCTTTCACTCTTTCTTTCCTCTCTTTTTCTTTCTTTCAAAAAAAAAAAAAAGAAAAAAGGGTCAATTCATTAGAAAGACATAATGATCATATATTGACAGCACCTAATAACAGATTTGCTCACAAAATTAAGCTCAACTGAATGCTGCATACAATAAAAACTCATACAACAAAGTAATTTAGAAAAATTAAAAATACATTTTTTGGCTGGGTGTGGTAGCTTATGCCTCTAATCCCAGCACTTTGAGAGACCAAGGCAGGAGGATGGCTGGAACCCAGGAGTTCTAAACCAGCCTGGGCAACATGGCGAAACCCTGTCTCTGCAAGAAACACACACAAAAAAAAATTAGTGGGGCATGGTGGCATGCACCTATAATCCTAGCTACTTGGGAAGCTGAGGTGGGAAGATCACCTGAGCCTGCGAAGGTGGAGGCTACAGTGAGCCATGATCACACCACGGCACTCCAGCCTGGGTGACTGAGTGAGACCCTGTCTCAACAAAAACCCTTTAATTTATCTTTATTAATTATTAATTTTATTTATTAAAAATAAATTAAATGTGAAAAATTATGAGACAAATATGAACAAAGAATAGGGGTTGTGATCTTAATATCAAAAGATATAATTCAGGCCGGGTGAGGTGGCTCATGCCTGTAATCCCAGCACTTTGGGAGGCCAAGGTGGGTGGATCACCTGAGGTCAGGAGTTCAAAACTAGCCTGGCCATCATGGTGAAACCCCATCTTATATATATATATAAAAAGATATAATTCAGTTTGAGATAAGGAATACACTTTGTAATGCTAAAGAGTTTAAGAAGTTACATAAGTTATGAAGATTTGTGCATGTAATAAAATAGCCACAATATTCACTCAGACAACATTATAAGAAAAGGAAGGAGAACTAGACAGAAATATGTTAATGATGGCATACTTTAATCTCAGTTCAAAATATTATAATTAAACAAAAATAAGTAATGATATAAAATACCTAAATACCATATCAATAAAGTAAATGTGGTTGATGTATATTGAAATCAGTACTTTGAAAACAGAGCACATATATGCCCATAATAAAGTCACAGCCCAGGTGCAGTGGCTCATGCTTATAATCCTAACACTTTTTTTTTTTTAAGGCTGGTCAAGTGAAGCAGTGGGAGTGGAGAAGGAACAAAGAAATCTGTAACTGGTTGTGATCAATTAGTTGTAAACACCACTGCACTCGGACCAGCCAATCCTAACACTTTTGGGTGGCTGAGGCAGGCAGATCACCTGAGGTCAGGAGTTTGACACCAGCCTGGCCAACATGGCGAAACTCTGTCTCTACTAAAAATGCAAAAATTAGCTGAGTGTGGTGGTGCATGCCTGTAATCTCAGCTAGAGGCAGAGGTTGCAGTGAGCCGAGATTGTACTACTGCACTACAGCCTGGGCAACAGAGTGAGACTCCATCTAAAAAAAAAAAAAAAAGGAATTCAAGACCAGACTGGCCAACATGGTGAAACTGTGTCTTTACTAAAAATACAAAAATTAGCCAGGGGTGGTGGTGCATGCCTGTAGTCCCAGCTATTCAGGAGGCTGAGCAGGAGAATCGCTTGAACCCTGGAGGTGGAGGTTGCAGTGAGCTGCGATTGTGCCACTGCACTCCAGCTTGGGTGACAGATCGAGATTCTGTCTCAAAGTAAATACAAAAATAAAAATAAAGCCACAAAATATGATTACATATTAGACTTCCAAAACATCTTCTATAAGTGCATTCTAGTAAGAAGAACAGTATGCCCATGGAAAAAGGAAAATGTTGACACAATATTAAAAAAAATGTATATCTTATAGAAAACATCCAAAAGAAATAAGATACATTTTATAGAAAAATGGGCCATTCTTTTATTTTTGAGATTGAGACGAGGTCTTGCTACGTTGCCCAGGCTGGTCTTGGACTTCTGAGCTCAAGGGATACTCTCATGTCAGCCTCCCAAAGTGCTGGGATCACAGGCATGAGCTACAGTGTTCAGCCAAACATGATTTTTGTCAAGAAGTTTACAATCTAAAATAGGAGAGAATAAGAGCCTTTAAAACACAAGTCAACAAATAAAATGTTCCATGAGACCGATATAAACAAGTACTCTGAGTGCACGGATGCGAGAGAAATCCCTCTTTCACACAGAGGTTTAAAGTTAGAATTTTTCTTAGGCTGGGTCTCCCAGAAGCCAGCCCTGAGGTAAGAAGTTGAGAAGTAATGATAGAAGCACTGACAGGGAAAGGGAAATGGGACAGGTAAGGGAAGGAAGGTAACACAGTGCACATAAGGAGCCACCAGGGCACCACTGGAGAGAGTGGACCATTGCTTCCCAGTTGTCTCACCTGGGAGTGAGGAGCTACAGTGTTTATCCACCAACTTTGTTCATCACTGATTGAGAATTGTTCTTGGAGGTATTAACTCATCAGCACTTCTGGCCTGACTCTCAGGTTGGGCATACGTCTGTGGCCTGAGAGTCCTGAGTGCTGAGGGAGTGTAGATGGGGCAATCGCATCTCCTACCATATTGAAGGTTGGATAGGGATTCTACATGTGGAGACTATTTGTTGAATGGATGGACAGATGGATAGGAAGGAACCCTCATGTGGTAATAATGAAATTGAAATAGAACTAAAATGGAAGGAAAACTATGGGCTTTTGAACTTACATATGTTTTCCTTATTTATAGAGGAAATCTTTATATTTTCAGTATTAACCATTTTTTAAAAAACATATACACTATAAACATCTTTCCTAGTTATCATTGTCTTAAGTTTTATTATGTTGGTTTCAGTTTGGTTATTTTAAAGTCAACAAAAAAACTGCAATCCATAGAGGAGAAAAGAAACTGAAAAGCAATAGAAAAATGCAGAGACTTTTTTATTTTTGGGGCTTACATAAAATATGTCTCTCTTTCTTTCCTTTTTTTTCCTTTTAGAGACAGGGTCTCACTCTGCCACCCAGACTGGAATGCAGTGGTGCAATCATAGCTTACTGCAGCCTTGAACTCTTGGGCTCAAGAGATCCTCCTGCCTCAGCCTCCTGAGTAGTTGGGACTACAGGTGCAAGCCATCATGCCCAGCTAATTAAAAAAAAAGTTTTTTGGGGGATGCAGTTTTGCTCCTGTCGCCGAGGCTGGATGCAATGGCACGATCTTGGTCACTGAAACCTCTGTCTCCCGGATTGAAGTGATTCTCCTGTCTCAGCCTCCTGAGTAGCTGGAATTATAGGGGTGCACCATCAGGCCTGGCTAATTTTTGTATTTTTAGTAGAGACGGGGTTTCACCATGTTGGCCAGACTGGTCTCAAACTCCTGACCTCATATGATCTGTGATCCACTCACCTTGGCCTCCCGAAGTGCTGGGATTATAGGCATGAGCCACGGCACCTGGCCTGACATTTTTTTTTTTTAAAACAGGGTCTTGCTATGTTGCCCAGGCTAGTCTCACACTCCTGGGCTCAAGCTATCTTCCTCTCTTTGCCTCCCAAAGTGCTGGGATTACAGGTGTGAGCCACCAAACCTGGCCACAAAAGATCTGTTTCTACAAATATACTTAATTTGGTATTATGTTTTTATCAATTCAAGCTGTATACAATGATATTTGTTTTGTCTTTTTATTTATTATTTTTTTGAGATGGAGTCTTACTCTGTTGCCCAGGCTGGAGTGTGCAGTGGCGCGATCTTGGCTCACTGCAACCTCTGCCTCCCAGGTTCCAGCAATCCTCCCATCAGCCTCCTGAGTAGCTAGGATTATAGGCATGCACAACCACGCCTGGATAATTTTTTTGGTTTTGTTTTGTATTTTTAGTAGAGATGGGGTTTCACCATGTTGGCTAGGCTGGTCTGGAACTCCTGACCTCAGGTGATCTGCCCGCCTTGGCCTCTCAACGTGCTGGGAGGATTACTTGAGGTCAGGAATTCAGGACCAGCCTGGCCAATGTGGTGAAACCCCATCTTTACCAAAAATACAAAAATTAGCACGTTAAGTCCCAGCTATGCCGGAGGCTGAGGCATGAGAATTGCTTGAACCTGGGAGGTGGAAGTTGCAGTGAGCCAAGATTGTGCCACTGCACTCCAGTCTGGGCTACAGAGCGAGATTCTATCTCAAACAAACAAACAAACAAACAAAAAACCAAAATAAAATAAAAACAATGCTCTGACAGGTAATATCAATGAAGCAGAAATAGATACCTTCTTATAGCTCACAGCTGCTCATCTGGAAAGTCTTTTTAATTGTGGTTATATAAATAGACTAAGTAAGCCTTTTAAAATCTAAGCATTATAGGCTTCCCATGGAACCTGTTACCTAATAACTTTACCCATGTTTACAGTAATTTTATTATTTATTTTTTCTTTTACTAAAGTTTAAATTTAAATTTTTTATTTTTCTTTTGAGACAGTATCTCACTCTGTTGCCTAGGCTGGAGTGCCCTAGCACAATCACAGCTTAAAGTAGCCTCGACCTCCTGGGCTCAAGAGATTCTCTCATCTGAGCCTCCCAAGTAGCTGGGAGGACAGGCATGCACCACCACGCCCAGCTAATTTGTTCCTTTTATTTATTTATTCTTTTGTAGAGACAGACTTTTGCCACGTTGCCCAGGCTGGACTCAGAATCCTAAGCTCAAGTGATCTGCCTGCTTCAGCCTCCCAAAGTGCTGGGATTACAGGTGTGAGCCACTGCACATAGCACCCCTTCTTCACTGTTCAGCCAGGTTTGGAGGTGGTGTGAAACGGGTCTAAAGGCCAGACCACCTGAGGTCTATTTCCATTTTTTTTTTTTTTTTAAAGATGGGGTCTGGCTCTGTCACCCAGGCTGGAGTAGAGTGGGTGCAGTCATGGCTCACTGCAGCCTCAACCTCCCAGGCCCAAGTGATTCTCCCGCTTCAATCTCCCAAGTAGCTGGGACCACAGGCATGCACCACCATGCCTGGCTAATTTTTTTTGGTAGAGTTGGGATCTCCTCATGTTGCTTTGCCTTAGCCTCGGAAAGTGTGGGGATTACCCGCACCCGCCACTGTGCCCAGCCTTGAGATCTATTTCTCAAGTATTATGCCATATGGCTTAGAGGTAGAGGTGGGCCAGAGAGCCAAGAGGGCTGATATTTCATCTGCACTTCATTCTCTAAGCAGTACATACTTTACAGATGTCTTTTTCTAATTTCCACAAGAGTGTCCTATGGGCTAACAGTGACCATAGCTGGGTTGCTGAGGGGAAGGGGGAGGTCAATGTGGTCTTTGATGTCATCTGCTGACACTGGTGTCCATTGGAATAGCTGTTATCCTGTCTGGTCCTCAGATGATAAAGCATGCAATTGCCTAGACGATCCACATTCCCATTTCCACAGCCCCTTTATTTTCATCACTCTTTGTACTGCTTTGCGCATCTCTGGGGGTGGGGAGGGCCTGGAAATTATCCTCCTGTCATGCTGTTCAGGGCACAGGGAAGCCTAAGCCATTGTATCTGGTACCATCTGCCCAAGCACATCATGTGGTCATTTCTCTTCAGAGCCTCTGCCCTAGCAATGGGGTCAGTTTTTGTTTTGTTTTGTTTTTTTTCTTCCAGAGACCACCAGCCTATGTAGGGGTTCTGACTCCATCATAGACATCAGCCAGTCATGGGTGGTGCAAGATTAGAGATAAACAGGTCCACGCATGTGTGTGTCTTTCCACAATGTCAGGCTTTTATTAATGCTTTTCCAGTCCACGAGCTACATGGAGTTCCCAAGAAGGCAACTCTTCTTAGTGCTTCCCGCTCACTCCGTAGTCAGAGACATGGGTACACAGGCTCAAACCATGCCACAAGTCAGTTGATATTGCAAACCATACATGACAGTATATTTAATCCATACAGAAATGCTTTAGGTTAAACATTCCACGAGACACAAAGTAACATTTAACATCAAGAGGAAAAAGAGATAGAAGAAAGGATTAATGACCTAGTCGAGGGGTAGCTAAGAAGACAAGTGTCCTGGTCTGGCCCTGGTATCCCTTTGGTCTTGAAACTAGACCAGATAAGGACACAAACAAGCACACTCTTCCACTATCATTTCTTGCCAGAGGACTCTGTGACCATCCCAGAGGACTTTGACTATAAAGGATAGTCACAGAGTCCTCTGGCAAGAACTGATAGTGGAAGAGTGTGCTTGTTTGTGTCCTTATCTGGTTGCCTGCAGTCTTTTTCTTTTTATTTGTGTGTTAAACAAAACATCCTTGTTGGCAAAGTGCTCTATGAAATCTGAATTGGAGTCTTTTTCTAAGATGGAGTTAATTATGTCAACTACACATCCCAAGAACTGGAGGCAAGTTTCCTCTTTTTGGAACCCATTAGATTCTCTATTAACACTTCTCTATTTCCACTGAAGTAAGATAAACTCTTTCTTGAGGCTGAGAACTCTTTTCTAGTCTAGAGGTTGAAGACTGTAAAGAGGAGGGGTAAGACTGGGACATTTCCCTTTTACTTGTGTGTTTTCCCCAATATGCCGTATGTATCATGGCGTTTTTTTGACTTCTGCACCACCTAAGTTTTCTTTATTTTTTCGTTTTTTCTTTTTTTTCTGCTCCCCCATCCCAACTCTCTGACCTAAGTTTTAAAATCCCAATTCATAAGGAACTCCTTTAAAGTTTGTTACCCGCCAACACATTCTCCTTCCCGGTCAAGGAACACAGAGCACTTCACCTACCTGAGTGGAGATGGTGGTTTGCGTGTGAGGAGGCAAAGGGCAGGCTGGAGACGGAAATACCACCCTCCCACCCATGCATGTATAATTTACATGCAGTGATATGCACAAATCTTAAGTGAATGGGTTGATGAATGTGTGCCTATGTATTCCCACACGTAATCACTACTCAGATCAAAATAGACAATTTTTTCACAACACTGAAAAGTTTTCTAGAGCCCTTTTTCAGTCAAGACCCATTCCTCCAAGTAACTACCACTTTGATTTCTATCATGTCTTGGGTGGGCTCTTTGGCATTCTGCGGGTTTCTTCTCTTCTAACACCGGGTGAAGTAAGCTGGCCCTGCTAGTCCCCAGGCCTGAGGAGGAAGAAGCCAGTCTCTGGAAATTATTTAGAAAATTCCAGCCCTCCTTTTCTGTCTTTCAGAACAGAACTTTTTGTTGGATAAGCTTTTTGTTGCTGCCGTTTCTCATTGGGTGGGTTTTTCCCTCTGGATTGGAAAAATCTGCGACACAAATGCTTAGAGATAAAGGGCCAAAGTAGGTCTTTTGGCCTGTTTTGGTTCTAGGCTGAGACAAATTATTTCTCCAAATAGCCCACACTGATTTATAAATAATAAGAATGCTTTTACTGTTTTCCATAATCTATATTCTTTCACTCAATAATATTAATACCATATCTGCTATAATCCATGGCTGGCAATGATGATGTGGATTTAGGTCATGATATATGTAATACATGCTTTGACTTGAAAAATGCTGTAAGTGATGTGTGGGTGCTGAGATGTAAGCACTATAGTACTCACATTTTGTTCTGGACATTTCTTTAAGGATTTCTGAACTCACTGAGTGAAGGGCTGAAACACACCAGACACTGGGGTTGAAGCAGTCTAGCTTAGCAGAAGCTTAAGTTATTCCAACTCCAGTCTTGGTGGAGGCTGATGCAAGATGTTGAAGAAAGGATAAGACTCAACCCAAGCACCTGAGTGTGACCTCCAGTTGGGTCAAAGAAGAATAGGAATTTGGGAAAGTAAAACTTTTTTTTTTTTTTTCAGGAACTGCCAAAGTTTTAGTGTTTAGTAATTAATAGCACAATTGACGAAGGTCCAATATGTGAAGATACCATATTTAAGAAACTGGGGGGTAAATCACTCTATAGACTAACTATATTTTATGTGATAAGAATGCACACATTTTATAGTATAAAACCTGTCTACATGTAGCAGTCAGCTGCAAAAAGTCATTCGATCTTCTTTTGGCTTGGAAAAAATGGTGTTCCAGATTTCAGTATAAATTATTAGCAGTTTTCAACTCTTGTGTGGCAGGTATCTTGTTTTCACCTTCCAGTTCTTCCACCCCAGCTGTGTCATAAGATCTGTGATGTTCTTCTCCAGATCATCAATGCAACTATTCATATAATCAATTCTCCCAATGATCCAGTCAGGCATGGTCTGAAATTTATCTTGCATCTGCTTCAGGACTGTCTTCACCACCGAGGTAAGTCCCTGCGAGGTCTTGGGGTCAGTCTTGGCCATATCCCTGGTGCCCAGCTTGGTGGTGATTGTAAGACATTTTTTAACCTATTCTGGGACCTTAAGTTCTTTGTGTAAAAGGGAAGGAGATATGTAGTGAGGGGACTGTTAATTTATTTCAGGAACAAGTATAGACTTGCTAGTGGGAAGAAGAACCATCTTCTTAAATTTATAGGGTATTGGCCAAGTTCAGGAATTTCACAGTGCTCTCTGTGTTGGCATTTTTGGGTTATGTTTTTATGTAATCCACATTGCATGACCCTTCTAGCGAGTTTGATTAGACAGTGTAGCACAGCTTAATTTGATTTTTCTAAGTAGCCAGCTTGAGTTTTCTCTGTTGTTTTTTCTAGGTTGTTTCCCAGTAGACCCTGTGTATATGGACAAGATGTTTTGGTTAGGCAGACTTTACTTTTTGCAGGAGCAGCCTTTAATCTGGGGACATGGAATGTCCAGATACGAGAATGGGGAGGACTTCACTCTGTGGCCTCTTCCCATCATAGAGGTCTTATTCCCTCTAAATAATCTAATTTTTTTTAAAAATTAGAGACAAGATCTCATTCTGTCACCCAAGCTGGAGTGCAGTGGCACAATCATAGCTCACTGCAGCCTCAAACTCCTAGGCTCAAGTGATTTTTCTTCTCAGCCTCCTGAGTAGCTAGGATGACAGGCTCAGGCCACCAAACCCTAATTTTTTTTTTTTAAAAGGCTAGTTTTAAACTCCTGACCTCAAGCAATCCTCCTGCTTTGGTTTCCCAAAGTTCTGGGATTATAGGCATGAACAACTGTACCCTGCCCCTCTGGGTAATTTGTACAATTATTATCAATTATTATTATTTTTTTTTTTGAGAGAGGGTCTCTCACACTGTCACCCGGCTGTAGTTCAGTGTCAGGATCATAGCTCTCTGTAATCCCAACTTCCTGGGCTTAAGCGATCCTCCCGTCTGAGCCTGCCAAGTAGCTGGTTCTACAGGTGAGCACCATTATGCCCTGTTGATTTTTCTTTTAAAGTAGAGGCAGGATTTCACTTTGTTGCCTAGGCTGGTCTCAAACTCCTGGACTCAAGTGATCCTCACACCTTGGTCTCCCAGAGTGGTGAGATTACGAGCGTGAGCCATCTTACCCAGCCCAGTTATTTAAAAAAATTTTTCTAGGGGCTTTTTCTTTATTTAACCCCTGTAAGCAAAGTGCCAGTGCCCATATAAATGAAGATGGGGATATGAGAAGATGGAAGGGGCAGATTGTGGGACACTGACTGGGGTAGCTTTTCCATGGTCAGAATTGTACTTATATCCTTCTTTTGGCCTTTTTTTCTTTCTTTTTTTTTTTTTTAAAGACAAGTTTTCACCATGTTGGCCAGGCTGGTCTTGAACTCCTGACCTCAGGTGATCCGCCTGCCTTGGCCTCCCAAAGTGCTGAGATTACAGGCGTGAGCCACCATGCCCAGCCTGGCCTTTTTTGTTTTTCTTCCAGGCCACTTAACTTTGTTTACTTATTTATTTTTATTTTCTTTTAAAAACAAATTCTGCTGATGAAAGGATATATACATATTTTTTTTTTCCCAAAGAGACAGAATCTTGCTATGTTCCACAAGCTGGCTTGAACTCCTGGGATCGAGGCTCCAGGCCACTTTAGACATGTTCATTCAGAACCTGAAAACTCTCAGGAGTTTTGTCTGGCTGAACTCCCTTACTTTTCCACTGCAGTATTTGGCTGTGTTTGTGTTTTCTGTGACCCCAGAATTTGTCGTGTGCTGACACCTGCTGACCACACCCTTCTTGTTCTCTTTTGCTTCTGCCATGTTAGACCAGAAACTGTCAAGCATAATTTGGGATGGCAAATGAATATGTATTTTTTTCTTTGTAAGCAAAGTTTCATGGAATATGTATAGATAGTCACATATAGTATGATTTTAGGATTGAATAGTCCATTCTTCATTATTATTATCATTATTATTTTAAGACAGAGTCATGCTTTGTCCCCCAGGCTGGAGTGCAGTGGTGCAGTGTAAGCTCACTGCAACCTCCGCCTCTTGGGTTCAAGTGATTCTTGTGCCTCAGCCTTCCAAGTAGCTGGGTCTACAGGCATGCACCACCATGCCTGGCTAATTTTTATATTCTTAGTAGAAACAGGGTTTCACCATGTTGACCAGACTGGTCTTAAACTCCTGACCTCAGGTGATCCACCCGCCTCAGCCTCCCAAAGTGCTGGGATTACAGGTGTGAGCCACCACGTCTGGCCGGAATAGTCCATTCTCGATTATTTTAGTTGCTTCCAAAGTCAGAACATAGAAACCTTCACAAGGTGTTGAAGGACAGAGCTTTCTGTCTCATGTAGATTGGAACTACTAACAATTTTCTGACAAAAGGATAGGGAAGATACTCAGATATTCTTCTAGTATTTTTCCCTGAGAATTGACCACTGGACACGGTATTGAACTTGTTAGGTAAACAGGCAAAACACCAAAACACTGTGAGTGTTGATGTGGGAAAAGATTACAGTTCTCGCAGTAACTCCATCTGTGCCAGAAATTTCAGTTTGCCTATCTAAATCTAAGTTCCCTTTCTTCCTTAAATGTAGAAACCCTTTTATTTTTTGGTTGTGGCAATGTTCTCAGCTGTATTTCCAGCCTCTTTTACAGGTAGGGCTATCATCCAATAGAGTTCTAGCAGATGAGATGTAAACAAAAGATACAAACAGGGTAGGGGTTCTTGGAAAGCTCCTTAAAAGGGGGCTGACCTGGCTGGGCACAGTGGCTCATGCCTGTAATCCTAGCACTTTGGGAGGCCGAGGTGGGTGGATCACCTGAGGTCAGGAGTTCGAGACCAGCCTGGTCAACATGGTGAAACCCTATCTTTACTAAGAATGTAAAAATCAGCTGGGCATGGTGGAGCGTGCCTGTAGTCCTAGCTATTTGGAAGGCTGAGGCAGAAGAATTGCTTGAACCTGGAGGCAGAAGTTGCAGTGAGCTGAGATTGCACCATTGTATTCCAGCCTGGATGACAGAGTGAGACTCAAACAAAACAAAACAAAACAAAACAAAACAAAACAAAACAAAACAAAAGAAAAGGTGACTGATCTGCTGACAAAATCGTTTTGCCTCTGCTCTTCTTCCTGTCTGAAAGGAATCCCAAGGTTCTAGGAATTCAGAATGTGGTCCAGAAGAGGCTCTGGGCTCTGAGTGGCAAGTCATTTTTCCTGCTGTCTCTTTCACCCATGAGGGTGAAGTCAAAGGAAGACCCAAGTAAGGAAATTTCTTTCTTTCTTTTTTTTTTTTTTTTCTTTGAGACAGGGTCTCGCTTGTTGCCCAGGCTGGAGTGCAGTGGCGCCAATGGCATGATCTTGGCTCACTGCAACCTCTGCCTCCTGGGTTCAAGCAATTCTGCCTGCCTCAGACTTCTGAGTAGCTGAGATTATAGGCTCCTGCCACCACACCTGGCTAATTTTTGTATTTTTTAAGTAGAGACAGG
>CAUYLG010030351.1:0-40781 GCA_963573385.1 Cacajao melanocephalus | reverse complement strand
CTTTGCAGAGAAAGGCTAGCAGTTTTATTTACAGAAGCCAAGGCCAGCAGTTATTGTGAGGAGAATGGGGCAGCTGTTACAACTTATTTTAAAACACAACTTTGTCTTTTATAAAATAGTGTTGTTCAGGTTCTAACTTTAGGCCCGCTATAGCACAATTGATGGACGCTTAGTTTGATTCCACATGTTGGCTATTGTGATTAGTGCTGCAGTAAGCATGGGGTGCAGGTATTTCCTGGATATGCTAATTTCCTTTCCTTTGGAAAATACCCAGTAGTGACATTTCTAGATTAGATGGTAGTCCTATCTTTAGTTTTTGCAGAAACCTCCGTACTGTTTTCCATAATGGCTGTACTAATTTACATTCTCACAAACATTATATAATGGTTTCCTTTCCTCTGCATCCTTGTCAGCATTTGTTATTTTTGTCTTTTTGATAATAGCCATTCTAACTGGGGTAAGATGATCTTTCATTGTGGTTTTGATTTGCATATTGCCTTGGGTATATTTTTGTCCCTCTTCCAGTTATACTCTATTTTTTTGCACTCTAGCTAATACACGAAGTGTAAGATGTCTGTAGCCCAAACTCGAAATCTATATCTATATTGGGAAGGAGGTGTTTCACTAATGGTTTTGGGTTTTTGTCTCATATTAGGCTCTAGAGCATTGCTGTCCCATAGAACTTTCTGCAGTAACAGAAATGATCTCCATCTGCATTCTCCAACTGGTAGCCACTAGCTGCATGTGGTTATTGAGCCTTTGAAATGTTGCTAGTGCAACAATTTAAATAGCCTCATGTGTTACTGGCTGATTTACTAGACAACGCAGCTTTGGCAGGACTATCTTAGATTTCATGTACTCATACATCAATTCTTACCTCCATGCTATATCTATTTTATTAAGTGAAGGGAAAAAAATACCTGATAGGCGTACTGTTACAGAATATTGAAGACTTTGCTTTTGGCAAACAAAATAAAACAGAAAACAAAAGCACTTTGCAAAACTGGAAAATCACCAACTCTATCAAACTGGCATTTTGGTACCAAGTGGCCATGAAGACTCTGAAGCTGGGTTATTAGAGGTCAGAACACATTCAGTCACCATCAACTGAATGAAAAAGGAAGCCTCGATCCAGCCCTGCAGACACGGCTCTTGGAATGCTGTACACAAGCAGAAATCATCTGTGCCTGAGCATGCAGACAGGCACAGCGGGCTGGGGTGTGGACTTCCACTGTTTACTTTTACACATTTTGGTGGCATTTATGTTATTTTTTTTACTCAGAGATAATGATTCATTTCTCAATTTATGTCCTGTATTTTACTGCTGTATATTTTAGTGAAGGAAAAACTTTTTTTTTTTTTTTTTTTAGAGGAAGTCTCGCTCTTGTCCCCCAGGCTGGAGTGTAACGGTGCAATCTCAGCTCACTGTAACCTCCACCTCCCGGGTTCAAGGAATTCTCTTGCCTCACTCAGCCTCCTGAGTAGCTGGGATTGCAGGCACCTGCTACCACTGCTGGCTAATGTTTTTGTATTTCTAGTAGAGACGGGATTTCACCATGTTGGCCAGGCTAGTCTAGAACTCCTGACCTCAGGTGATCCGCCTGCCTCGGCCTCCCAAAGTGCTGGGATTACAGCCGTGAGCCACTGTGCCCGGCTAAACTTTTATGTTTTTAAAAACATGTTTTTGTTTAAAAGAGGTAGGTTACAAAACAGTAAAATTGTGAAAATTAGAAGTAAGAGTATGAGAGATCTACTCAAATTATTGGAGAAGTTCTGAGTTCATACCTATTTGTGAGTTTTTTTAGTTTAATTTTAATTTTTAAGTTTTGTTGTTGCTGTGTTTTGAGAGACTGGGTCTCTGTTGCCCAGGCTGGAGTGGTGCAGTGGCACAATCATGGCTTCCTGCAGCCTTGAACTCTTGGGCTCAAGAGATCCTCCCACCTTAGCTGTCAGCATAGCTGCAGGCATGTGCTACCATGCCTGGCTTTTGTGCTCTTTGTAAGGAAAAGATATGTTACTTTCAATACTGACAGTAGCACAAACTAATAGAAAACAAATGCTGCCAAGAAGAAATTCTGCCAAATCAAGTCAATGAATTACAATTATCTCTAACCAGTCTATTAATTAACTGGGCACAAAAGGATATTGTACAGAGTTCAAAAGTATTTTCCCAAGTAGGTTAAACATACCCCTCCCGCCTCATTTTGCTCACACGGACATTTCACTCCACAAACTGTAATTTTACTAAAGAAAAAACACAAGTGTTAATATTGTCTAAATTCTCCAAATTCTCACAAACTATAACTAAAAACAGTTCAGATAAAAAGCTTCTGGTATAAAATAGGGGGAGAAAAGAAAAGAAAAAACACCCAAAGGGGTAAAGGAAAGAAATCAAATAATTATGAACATTCGTTGAGTACCACATATAAAGGTAGATTAAAGAGGGGAAAATGGGACACATTTTCTGTTTTCAGGCTCTTACATTTTAATCAGCGAATGACAATGTAATTATAAAAGAAACAATATCAGCCAAATGTGAGTTTTTGGCTAGGATTTTTATTTCTCTGTTCAGTAGTGGCTAGAAAAGAATAGAGACCTTTCCAAATTCTGGGCCCTCAAGCAAAATGTTTCAGAAAGTAGCTTTCTAATCATTCTAAAAATTACTGTTACAAAGAAAAAACCAAAACAAAGTGCTCAAGAGATAGAGGCTCATTATCGAAAAATATTTAAAAATACAGAGAAGCAAAAGAAGACAAAAATTACCTATAATCCTACTCTTCCAAAATATACTTTTATATTCTCTTGAGTTATTATATGCATCTATTTGCCTGTGTTTTTATTTGCCAAAATAACGGTTCACATACTGCTTGAAACCTGTTTATTTTTCTCACTTGATAGTAAATCATCAACATGTTTTTACGGCAATAAACAAGCACCGTGACGTATTTAATGTCTATGAGTATTCCACTGAATGGGTATTCCAAAATTTATTTAACCAACTGCTGGTATTGGACATTTAAGTAATTTTTTTTTTCTCTGTCAGAAACAAAGCTGTAACCACAGTCTCATTTTTGAATCTTTGTTTACATCTTTATTTCCACAGGAAATGACATTCACGGATGAAAGAACATGGCATAAACATTGGTAAAAAAGTACTCCTCACTTTGAGTAAAATTAACAATAGTGATGGTATGGGTGGTGGAATATGACAGATATCTGATGAGTTAGCTTTGTGATCTCAGGCAAGTAAACTGTTGAGTTTCACACTGAATCTGTAGAGGGGAGAATAATGACAGCTGTGTGGCTTTTTGGAGCAGTTAAAGGAATACGTATATGCATATGTAGGTGTCCTGGGCACAATGCCTAGCACAAAACAGGTGCTTCATTAATTTCAGGTCCTTTTCTTCCTAAGTCCCCACCTAGAATGAAACCTATGTCTCCTCCTCACGTTCTTGTTGTCAGAGAGGCTCCTCTTAAATCGTCACTGATTCTGCTGAAAAAGAGAAGGGGAGGCAGGCGCAGAGAGAGGGAGGAAGAAGGAGGAGAAGAGGGAAAGAGGAAAGAAGGAAGGAGGGAAGGAGGAGGGGAGGGAGGAGGGAAAGAGAGAGGAGGAAGATAGAGGCAAAGTGAGAAAGGAGGAAGATGGGAGGGAGAGAAGGACAGGGGAGAGACAAAGAAGGGAGGGAGGGAAGGAGGTGTTAAGGGAATGGAGAAGGAGGTTTGACAAACAAAGAACATGGGCTTTCCACGCTGCTGCTTAGGAGAAAAGGGCTCTTAAATGCTTTTCATGCTTTTTAGTTGTTTGTTTATCTCTTGGCGAGAGTTTCCCAGCCTAGCACGGAAGAGAAGCTCTACATCATGATATTTCAGCATTTCTACCTGCCCTTTGGGTATTACAAAGGGTTAAACCCCTCCCAACAGGGCAGAGTACAGTTTATTTACTGCAAGACTCATGTCTGGTCTTGAAAGGCATTTCCTCCCTTGCCCCACAGCCACTGATAGAAAAGAAGATGGATGACACCAAGGGCACAGATGATGCCTGCAGACTGGGTTGTGTGTGGGCCGGCTGGGTCGGGGAGAGCGTCTTCCTCAAGCCACACTCACACCTGTACCCGAGTGCCCAGGGACAGCCAGACAAGCTCTTTCCTGGCCCTCATTTCCCAGCTCACTTTCTCCGGAGGCGCTTTCCCTTGCTGGGATCTCCTGGGGTCCCTTACATGCCAGAACACATTTCAGTCAACTGCTGTTTCTCAAGGGGCATCTGCATTTCAGGACGCAGCTCTGCGTGTGTGGTGTGAGGGTTGCCAGTGTTAAACTGTATACTAATCATTGAGGTAGCCCCACTGCCTTCCACGTCCTTCCTTCCAACAGCCACTTATTGAACACATCATGTATGTGGTGTCACACACCACAACCACCACGCACAAGACAGACGATCTCTCTGCCCTCGTGGGGCGCACATTTTGGTTGAAAAGATAAAAGCCAAGTACGCAAATGCACCCCTTATGATGCGGTTACCAGGAGGATCTACTCTAGATTGGATGGTCAGGAAAAAATACCCCTTTTCCAAGAGGTGGTGATACTACTTACACCACAACCTTAAAGAAAGGAGTTAGCCTTGTGAAAAGCCATGACAACAGCATATGCGGGTTCTCAGCACACTTTTTTTTGTTTGTTTGTTTTTGGTTTTGAGACAGTTTTGCTCTTGTTGCCCAGGCTGGAGTGCAGTGGCGCGATCTCAGCTCACCGCAACCTCCACCTCCCAGGTTCAAGTGATTCTCCTGCCTCAGCCTCCCGAGTAGCTGGGATTACAGGCATGCACCACCATGCCTGGTTAGTTTTGTGTTTTTAGTAGAGATGGGGTTTCTCCATGTTGGTCAGGCTGGTCTCAAACTCCTGACTTCAGGTGATCTGCCTGCCTTGGCCTCCCAAAGTGCTGGGATTTACAGGTGTGAGCCACTGCACTTAGCCTAAAAACTTTATTTTTCCTTGATATGGTGTCTCACTCTGTTTCCCAGGCTGGAGTGCAGTGGAATGGTCTCAGCTCATTGCAACCTTTGCTTTCCAGGCTCAAGCGATTGTCCTGCCTTAGCCTCCCAAGTAGCTAGGATGACAGGTGCCCGCCACCATGCCCAGCTAATGTTTGTATTTTTATTAGAGACAGGGTTTCACCATGTTGTCCACACTGGTCTCGAACTTCTGACCTCAGATGATCCACCTGCTTTGGCCTTCCAAAGTGCTAGGATTACAGGCTTGAGCCACTGTGCTTAGTGCACTTTTTAAGAACATGACCTTGATGGTTCAGGATGAGGTTTTTAGAAGAGTCAGACACAAGTTGATCAGGTTGTGTTTGAGATTTGCCATCTTTCTTTGTTGTCCGTAAATGGGCATGTCAGTCACTGCGTCAGTGCAGGAGATAAATGCTTTGGTCTGTTTAATGCTAATAACGTGCACTTACTGAATGTCTGTGATGTGCTAGGCAGGATATAGGCACGTCGCTGTACCTGGTCTTTACAATAAACCTTTGACGTAGGAATTATTCCCTCCAAAAAACCTCAGAGAGATTTTCCCAAAGTCATATTAGAAAGAAGTGGCAGAGCAAAAATTTAAACCTGGATCTACTTGGTTCTACAACCAGTGCCTTTTCTGTAATACCACATCGCTTCTCTTTCCAAGAGGTTAGAGTTCTGTTTGTGATAACATGATATCCTGCAAACACTTGTTCTACAAAGGATGAATAGTTTAATTTAGAATTTGCCTAGATTCCCTGCAAATGACAAAGGCATGCCCCCCACTTCCCTTTACAAGAGTCTGCAAACCTTGCATTACTTCCTTTCATTTCATTTTCCCTTAGTTTGCTAAAACCCTTTCCTTTGGAGGAAATAATCCAGTTGGATTCGTTGCTATTCACTTGTGTTGCCAGAGACACACAACACCTGGTGTGGAGGAGCAGCCCATCCCCACGTCCTTCCTGCTACCCCTCTCAGCCTCTGCCCCTCCCTCTTTCTTTTCATTCTGTCCCTGTCTTTGAATTGGCTTCAATCTCATTGACACAACTAGTAGTGTTTGCATATTCCTCCTGATCCCGGAGTCTATCATCATTGCAGATTCAAACAAACCCCACACTCTGGTGCCCTGTGATGGCCTTCATGGAAATTATTGACACGAAGCTACCAGGACACTGGGGCATTGAGCAGAAAGGATAGCTTAGCAAGAAAGTGCCTGATATTTCACAACTAGAAATTTGTTCAGGGTTTTGTTTTGTTTTGTTTTGAGATGTGTCTCGCCCTGTCGCCCAGGCTGGAGTGCAATGGCACGATCTTGGCTCACTGCAACCTCCACTTCCTGGGTTCAAGCAATTCTCCTGCCTCAGCCTCCTGAGTAGCTGGGACTATAGGCACACACCACCACACCTGGCTAATTTTTTGTGTTTTTAACAGAGACGGGGTTTCACCATGTTGGCCAGGCTGGTCTTGAACTCCTGACCTCATGATCCACCCGCCTCAGCCTCCCAAAGTGCTGGGATTACAGGCATCAGCCACCATGCCTGGCCTTCTTTTATGATACAGATGCCCATTGAGAATAAACACCTTGAGTATTTCCCCTCAATAATGTAACAAGGATGAATATCAACAGCAGTTATATTTGTACGGTAGTTCCCAAAGTACTTTACTTTATATTAAGTCTTGTGGTCTTCCTAAAAACCAAGAGATGGCCATGAACCATTATTTGCACTATAATGGTTCATGGCCATCTCTTGGTTTTTAGACAAAGGAGCATGAAATACACATGTGTAGCGACTGGCCCCAGGGCACCCAGCTAGTCATTGAACCAGCTGGGACTCAAACCCAAGGCCATGGAAGTTGAGGCCAAGTGTTCTTTCTAAACACTCTGTTTGACTCTATAGATTGTAATTGTCCAGCGGGTCCTTCCTGCCCACTGCACAGGCGAAACCAATTTACAGAGACTGTTGTATTGCAGTAAAGCAAGAGTTTAATTAATGTGAGGCTGGCCATATGGGGGAATCGGAGTTATCACTCAAATGAGTCTCCCTGGAGGACTCAGAGGTTTGGATTTTTCAGGCATAGTTCGGTGGGCAGGGGGTGAGGGAATGGCAAATATAGATTGGTTGTGGTTGAAATCATTGGGGTGTGGAAAACCTCAGGCACTAAGTCAGCCTCTAGGAGGGAGCACAAGACTAACACAAGCTGTGGGTCCCACAAGTTGCAGATCCTGGTGAAGTCAGCTATCAGAAATGTGAAAGTCTGGGCTGGGCGCGGTGGTTCATGCCTGCAATCCCAGCACTTTGGGAGGCCGAGGCAGGCAGATCACCTGAGGTCGGGAGTTCGAGACCAGCCTGGCCAACATGGAGAAACCTCATCGCTACTAAAAATACAAAATCAGCCAGGCATAGTGGTGCTTGCCTGTAATCCCAGCTACTCGGGAGGCTGAGGCAGGAGAATTGCTTGAAACCAGAAGGTGGAGATTGCAGTGAGCTGAGATCATGCCATTGCACTCCAGCCTGGGTGACAAGAGTGTAATTTTGTCTTAAAAAAAGAAAAAAAAAAGAAATGCAAAAGTTTGAAAACCATCTCTAAAGGCCAATTTTAGGTTCTACAATACTGATGTTATCTATATGAGTAACTGGGGAAGTTACAAGTCTTTTGAACTCTGGAATAATGGCTGGTTATCATTTAACTCTTAGCAGAATTCAGGCCCCTCTCATAATACTAATGTTGTGGCCTTGCATTAGTTTTACAAAGGTGGTTTAGTTTTGAGAAGGGTTATTACTATCCTTGCTTTAAGGTAAAACTATAAACTGAATTCTTCCCCAAATTCGCTTGGCCTATGCCTAGCAATGACCAAGGACAGCATGGAGATTAGATGCAAGATGGAGTCAACGGTGGTACATTTCTCTTACCGTCATAATTTTGCAAAGGCTGTTTCAAGATCAACACATGAGGCCTTTACTAACTGGCAGTTGGCTGGAAGAAAGGGTTTGGGGAAAAGGAACACAGGATAAACAGAGAAAGGGTATGAGGATCGATCGATCGAATAAATAAATAATTCACTCATTCATTCATCTATTTAATAAACATTTATTAAACACCATTACTCACCGTATGATACTCCGTGATAGTCTATATCACCAAGGGGATAATGCTTATTTATGGCAGAAATCTGCTTGCATTTTTCTTCTTTTTCCTAGTTCCACAGATGGACTACATTTCCCAGCTTTCCTGGGGCCTGAATTTAGCTAACAGAATGTGAACTGAAAACCTTGCTCCTCCCAGTTCTTTTCCCTTGAAGCAGAAGAGCATGGATACTTTGGAACCTGTGAATGATTGTTCCTGTCAATTTGACACACCCTGAGACAGAAACTTCTATTATATGAAACTACTGAAAGTTTGGAGTTTATCTTTTACAGCAATTAGTGTTACATTCCTGGGCTTCTTAATGAGGTGGCAGGAAGAAATTAAAACCTAATGTCCTGTCTAGAGTGGTGGCCCATGCATGCCTGTAATCCCAGCACTCTGGGAGGCCGAGTTGGGTGGATCACCTGAGGTCAGGAATTCGAGACCAGCTGGCCAACATGGTGAAACCCCGTCTCTACAAAAAATACAAAAATTAGCTGGTCATGGTGGTGGGCACCTGTAGACCCAGCTACTTGGGAGGCTAAGGCAAGAGAATCACTTGAACCCGGGAGGCAGAGGTTGCATTGAGCCGAGATCATGCCACTGCACTCCAGCCTGGGTGACAGCATGAGATTCTGTCTCAAAAATACAAAACAAAACAAACAAACAAACAAAACAAGACCTACTGCCCTAAGTCATCTAACGTAGGTAATGAATTAACTTCTCTTCTGTGCATCTGAAATGGTATGAGTTATACATCATTTTTTTTTTCAGAGAATTGAGAAGAGTCACTCATATGATTTTCCATGGAGTTTAATTCTCTTGTGGAACCCCTGTTAGAAAGGCAGAATATACTCATGTGATCTCTGTTCTCAAGGGGTTTATTACAATCTAGTTGTGGAAATTGGACAGATGTACACACTTCTCTGCAAAGGAATGTGAAGGGGGGATCTCATATCACTTCATGTCACTTCAGCCTTGACAAGCCTATAAAGGAGAGCTTCGCAAACGTTATTATCATCATTCTACAGAAGAGACTTCAAGGTTCAGTGTTCAAGGTTGCTCAGGTGGGAGGTGGTGGAGACAGAATTGGAACCCATGGCTGAAAAGATCTTGCTCCTCCTAAGATATCACACTGCAAAATAAGTAAGTTTAACCTACTCCACAATTCTCCTTTTTTGTTGTTTTTGAGACGGAGTCTTGCTCTGTCACCCAGGCTGGAGTGCAATGGCGCGATCTTGGCTCACTGCAACCTCCGCCTCCCGGGTTCAAGCAATTCTCCTGCCTCAGCTTCCTGAACAGCTGGGACTACAGGTGCAGGACATCACACCGGGCTAATTTTTGTATTTTTAGTAGAGATGGGGTTTCACCATATTGGCAAGGCTGGTCTCGAACTCCTGACCTCATGATCCACCTGACCCAGCCTCCCAAAGTGCTGGGATTACAGGTGTGAGCCACTGCACCGGGCCTACAGTTCTCCTTAAGGCTACCACAAGGACCAGAGGGCCCAAGATGGTTCTCCATCTTCAAGGCCAAAGGTAACACTTTCCTCCTGGAGAGGGAAGCCCCCTCTCCAGCAGCTCTGGGATCTTGGTCCTCCCTGAGGTCTTCTGTCTTTATCAGAATTTTTCTACCCTGGATCCGTTTATGAGAAAGTGATAATAATATAATTTTTAAAATATATAGGAGTGGATGAGTGAAAAATAAGAGTCATCTTGCCTTCAGACTTTAGGAAAGGGGGGCCAATTTAGGACAAGTTTAGGAGATGTGATCAGGAGAGCAAAGGCTGGTTAGTTTATAAAGAGAATTAGGTTAACTAACAACCAGCTTCCAAAAGCTTAATTAAGTCTCTCAGCTCTCGAGTGAGGCAAGGAAATAATTGATTTCCACATTGCTGGTGGGGAAAGTGGGGTGGGGGGGCGGGGGAGGGAGGTAATTTGCCTCTGGCCAACAAGGGAACCAGCATTTGTCCTGGGATTAAAATCTAAGATTTTCTGGCTCTTAGTCCTTGGTTTTACCTCTGAATCTGGAATGCTCAAGGCCCAGAAGTGAGAATCCCAAAGCAGCACTGTCAACCAAGATGCTCCATGCAAATAAGGGACCAGATAATTAATGCTTTGCTCTTTAGTAATTTTCTGTCCTTCAAAAAAGTAACGCAAATAATGCATCACTGGTGAGAGTCAAGGCCACGTGGGTTTATTTTAATAAGTGCCGCCACTTTTCCTTATAAGGCATGGCTGTCACCCGGTGGAGTTACCTGGATGCTAGAAAATATTTGGAGACCTCAGAATTTAAATAAATGTCTGGAAAAAATTAGAGAGAGAAAAAAGTGAAAGAGAGTAAAGAAGAAAAGAAAAATGAATAAGAGGAGGGGAGGAAAGCCTTCTGGAAAAAGAGTAACTACCAATTATTTAATGCCTGCTCTGTGCAAAGAGCTTTTCAAATGTTTCCTCATAAGAATTCCATGAGGTAGACGTTTGATGACTTTAAACGGATGTGATAACTGAGGCTTAGAGGGATGATGCTTTTCCCAAGCTAGGAAGGGGCAGGGCCAGCATTTGAGTCCAAGTCTGTAAGTCAGCCTTCACCACTGTCTCGTACTGCCTTCTGCCTATAGATCTGATCAGAAGAGAGCAGGAAGGAAGGGATGTTAAAATTCATCTGCTTACAGTCCAGACGTAGTGGCTCACATCTGTAATCCCAGCACTTTGGGATGTAGGTGGATGGCTTCAGAAGGCTTGGTAGACCAGCCTGGGCAACATGGTGAGATCTTGTTTCTACAAAAAATATGAAAATTAACTGGAAGTGGTGGGGCACACCTGTAGTACCAGCTACTTGGGAGACTGAGGCAGGAGGATTGCTTGAGCCGGGAAGTTTGAGGCTGCAATGAGCTGAGATCTCAGATCTCACCACTGTACTCCAGCCTGGGTGACAGAGCCAGGCCCTGTCTCAAAAAAAAAAAAAAAAAAAAAGAGAGAATTTATCTGCTTACTTATCTGCTTTCCTCTGCTCCTTGAATATCAGAATCAAGATTGAATACCTTTGTCTCCCTAGAGCCTAAAGTAGTTCTTGAAAGGCAATAGATAATAAAAGTTTGCTGCATGAACAAATGAATGAGCATCTGCAATGAGCTCAAGGCCAAGGGTCAAATATCTTGCTTTCTCCTCTAACCCTGCAATCATCTGTGGTCTCTCTGCCTCTCAAAATGTAGGGAACTGGGTTGCCTTTCTCCATCAGCCACTCACCCAATTCTATGGCCCAGGGAACTAAGTCCAAGGTCTTGTCCGGAACCTCTGGAAATTCCTGGATTTGGGGACAGCTTTGTGCTCTCATGACCTCCCTTAGCCTCGTGACCCTGTTGTCTGTCCTGCTGTTCCCACTATGCCCATGAATCAAATCCTGGCTCTGTCACTTGTCAGTTATGTGACCTTAGGCAAGTCCATTTTGGATTCTGGGATTCATTTTCATCCTCTGTAAAACAAGCGTCTTGACTTAGGTAAGGATGGCAAACCCAAATGCCTGCAAGGGTCAGGCAGGTATTGAAAACGAGCGATGCGGATCGCCTAAGACCATAGGGAGTGGGAAAACGGGAAAGCAGGCGGGAAAGGGCGCCCCCTGGCAGAGGGAAAAGCTGCTACTACCCGTCTTTAGCTGTTGTTACGTAGGAACGAGCGCTCCGTGTGGTCACGTTTCCAGCTGCTTTTTTTTTTTTTTTTTTTTTTAGATGCAGGAAGTCTGGATTTTTATGTGAAATCTTTCAATTCTTAAGTGTTGGCACAAAATTTTTCAGAAACACAACGTGAGCCAAACGCAACACATCTGTGTGCCGAATTCAGCCATGGCCTCCAGGATGCAGCCTTCAGAGCAGAGCAGACAATGCGTAACATCTTTTCCGCCTTTGAAAGGATTTGGCCTGGTGGCAGACCAGACCTTCAGTCTGGATGTTTTTGGCTCTCTGGACTATTTTTGCTACAGTTTAAGCAGGGTGGACCAGGGCTTAAGTGTAACCGTGTTTATAAACACCCTGAAGAATTCCATATGGTATGCCGAATGTGAAGTTGGCTTAATTTGAAAAGATTGAATGTACTCAGGCAATTGCAGAGTTGTCTGTTTTGCAAATCAATGCAATTTGTCGGTAGCAGGCTGGGAAGGGATGAGCTTTGGGAAGTGCAGCTGGTGTGGCCAGCAAGCCCAGTGATAGTAGCACAGCAGGAAAGCCAGGGTGGCAGCAGCTTTCTTCTCCAGCACTCACATCTCCTCTTTGCATGTACTACACACACACACACACACACACACACACACACATGCACACACACGCATGCACACACAGGCATGCACATACACACACACATGCATGCACACACACGCATGCACACAGACACACACACGCACGCACAGACACAGACACACACACACTCCTCTCGGCTCCTTCCTGAAGTCTGATTCAGTTTCCTGTTTCTACATTTGAACCGTATCCCAATAAAAAAGGGTTCTCTTACACGTATTCAAGGACAATGTGGAGAATGCTTAGCAATCTGGAAGGTGTCTCACCTGATTGCAGCAGCTTTGAGTCATGCAGAAGCCCTCAGTTAGGTACCTGAAAGCAGGATATGCAGACCCTCCTGCAGTATTAATTGTGGGAGCTTGGACAATTATCTCCCCTCTTCAAGCCTCGGGTTCTTATCTGTGAAATAATGGGAATAAACTTGGATGTGTCTTAGATCTCCTCTAGCACTGACAATATTCTCTGTCTTTCATTCCCCACCAGGCAGGCATGGGAAACCACTCCTGTTCTCTCCCTTAATGTCGTTTCTGCTGCAGACCATGGATAGCAACTCACTGGTTTAGTGTCCAGGCATGTTGAGGACCACAGAATTTTTTTTTTTTTTTTTGGAGACTGAGTCTCGCTCTGTCGCCCAGGCTGGAGTGCAGTGGCATGATTTCAGCTCACTGCAACTTCCACCACCTGGGTTCAAGCAATTCTTCTGCCTCAGTCACCCAAGTAGCTGGGATTATAGGTGCACGCCACCACGGCTGGCTAAGTTTTGCAAGTTTAGTAGAGACGGGGTTTCATCATATTGGCCAGGCTGGTGTTGAACTCCTGACCTCATGATCTGCCTGCCTCAGCCTCCCAAAGTGCTGGGATTACAGGCGTGAGCCACTGCATCCCGCTGACCATGGATTTCTATGGACATAACCTTGAGCAGCTGGAAGAGATGTTTGGTTTCTAACCTGTCATGTGAATGTGATGTGGACCACAAGGCATCTATGGATCCCACATAATCCTGGCACAGAGGGTCCCTGGCCTTTCTCCCCTTTGCCATTTCTGGTACAGATCAACAGTGCACAAGAGGGTGGCAAAATCAGGTTCCTTGATCAACACTTCTCAACCTGTAAGGAAGCTGCAAGGCATAAAGGAGAAAAAGAAGAGGAAAATTGCATGGAAATCAGATTTTGAACACAAAGAACAGAAAAGCAACTCAAACCAGCTCAATCTTAAATAAGGGGATACTTTAATGTCTAAAGAAGCCCAGAGTTATTCCAGCAGCTCTAGAAATGATCAAGTCAAACAGCTCATTACTGTCATTGAAGACCCATATCCCTTCTATTTCTCTACTTTGCAATAGACCATTCCTCCTCCTTGTAACAAAATGACTGCCACTGTTCCAGGCATCACATCTTTGCATACTTTTCTTTCATGTGTACCTTCTATAGAGCAAAGCTAATTTTCCAGTACGCCCCTCAAAAGACTTCCTTAATGGCCAGAAATGAGTCACATGCTCATGCCTAAAACAATCATTCGCAAAGGAATGTAATTACTTGGGTTGATTTCGAGTCAAACAATGCAGATTCACACAGAAGGAAGAGGCTCTGCCTCCCCATGAGGTGCAGGAAACCTTGTATCTAAGCAAAATTAGGATGCTGAGTGCCAGGAAGAAAGGCAAGAAACAGGGCTGTGAGGAAGAGCATGAGCAGTGTCTCTCCACCATCCCCCCACTCCCACTGTAAGATTGGTGAGGAAGGAAGGAAGGAGAGAAAGGGTAGAAGAAAAAGGGGGAAGGAGAAAAGCAGGGAGGAGGAGAACGTAGAATTGCAGGTTTGGAATCAGTCTTTGGTTTCCGTATGAGCTTGGTTGTTTTCTAGCTGCCTGTTCTTGGCTCATCCCTGAGCCTTTCTAAGCTCAGGTTTCCTCACTTATAAAACAGAGATGACATGGGCTTTTCATGAGGTTACATGAGAAGATGAATGCAAGGAGCCAAGCACAGTGTTTTTCACAAAATGATGTTCGGTGAATGTTAGCAAGAAGAGAAACAGCAGTGGGAGAGGAAGAAGACTTTTTATGCAGAGCTTTACAGTTTATAAGATGCTGTCACAAATATTGCCTCTTCGATTTGACAGCATACCAGGAAGGCAGGCAAATGGGGCATCTTTATCACCTTTTTAAAGGGATGTTGAAACTGTAAACCAGGGACCATATGTGTCTAGCCCAAGGTTGAAAAATCTAGATGTGGGTCTTCAAAGTCCAAAGCTCCAGAAACACACAGAAAAAGTAGTTAAAAACAGAAAAGGATATTGAAAAAAATGCATATCATCATATTTGGAAAATACATTTTTGGCTGGGCATGTTGGCTCACACCTCTAATCCCAGCTCTTTGGGAAGCCGAGACGGGCAGATCACAAGATCAGGAGATCGAGACCATCCTGGCAACATGGTGAAACAGCATCTGTACTAAAATACAAGAAATTAGCCGGGGGTGGTGGCAGGCGCCTGTAGTCTCAGCTACTCGGGAGGCTGAGGCAAGAGAATCGCTTGAACCTGGGAGGTGGAGGTTGCAGTGAGCCAAGATTGTGCCACTGCACTTCAGCCTGACGACGGAGGGAGATTCCACCTCAAAAAAACCCTAACCAAATAACAAAAAATAACAAAAATAACAAAAAAAGAAAATACATTCTTATTGCCTCAGAGGGAGGGATCCCTACAATGAGAAATCTGCTTATTAGAGACCACCCCTTTCCCAAACCTCCATCTTCCTAAATGTCTAACCAGGAAAATTAGACACAATTCAACAAGTATCATGAGCATCGACTGTGTGTAAGGCAGAGTGGTTGGTCCTCAGAGGATAGAGAGGTAGGTACAATACTCTGTACTCAAAGAGCTTACAGTGGAGAAAAAAAAAAGAGTAATTTTACTGATAAATATTTTTCAAAATGCAACATATTTGAGTTGGTTCTCTTTTCTTTCATTGCCAAGGGTGAATTAGATTTGGCATCTGTGGGGAGGTTGCTGCAATGAGGCTGGCTTAGATGCTCTCCCAGGTTCCTTCCAAAGAGAATATTCTTGAGGACAGGAAATCTGCTTTGCCAGAAAGGGCTTCTCTGAACTCTGCCAAGCTCTGACGCCCTGGAGGATGTTGTAATCCTCCTGACTGAGCCAGCCTCTGCCTCTCCTTGTCTTTACCAGCCTGGGCCAGGATGAAGTCAGGGAGCCCCAGACGAGCAGGGGTCCCAGCTGGAGTAAGTGAGTGGGTGAGGTCAGCTGGGGTTGCCTCTGGTCTGGAGGTCTCCCAGGCAAATGGGCCCGAGATCTCAGTGAGTCAGGCATTAGGATACCCTCTGGGCATCGTAATGGGAAAAAGATTTCTAGTCATTTCTCAAAGGAGTCCTTAAACCTCTCAGAGGAATCCTCTCCTTCTTGAAAAAAAAAAACGTGTATTATTTAGAAAGCATATTGTTGTCCAGGTGCCGTGGCTCACGCCTGTAATCCCAGCACTTTGGGAGGCTGAGGTGGGCGGATCACGAGGTCAGGAGATCGAGACCATCTTGATCAATATGGTGAAACACCATCTCTACTAAAAATACAAAAATTAGCTGGGCGTGGTGGCACGTGCCTATAGTCCCAGTTACTTGGGAGGCTGAGGCAGGAGATTTGCTTGAACCTGGCAGGCAGAGGTTGCAGTGAGCTGAGATCGGGCCATTGCACTCTAGCCTGGGTGACAAGAGAGAGACTCCATCTCAAAAAAAAAAAAAAAAAAGAAAAGAAAAGAAAAAAGAAAACATATTGTTATTGCTGCAGAGGGGCTGATCCTTCTAGCAGAACCGATCTCCTGTATCACATACTGTTTTGGGGATAATGCGAGTTAACATTCTGAGACCCGAGTAGATTTGCCTTGCAAGGTAGGCTGGTGATACATTTGCATCTGAAAGATGTGAAAATTCAACCCTATTGGTATTGGTCTCATGTGATCAACAGACCTGTCTTATGAATGAACCTGGCTGTGGGAACAAGAGAATAGGGTTCTGTGTAGGAGACACAGTCCTCATTGAGGATCTGGGTTTGGGTTGGGATTTCTACGACGTCAGTTTCGAGGCAAAAGTGAGATGAAGACTCTCAGAGGTGAGCATGCTAAGAAGAGCCAGGGGTTGGTGAGAAGTGTCGGGATGTGTGTGCACCTGTGAGTGTGAGTGTGTGTATGGGGAAGGTAGGGTGTCAGGGAGAGCCAGTCATCTAGAGCTGCAAGTGCTGATTGGAGGGACTAAGCAGGGAACCCAGGCCACGATGGGCAAGGGGTATGAAACACCTGCCCATGAGCGTGGACAAGGAGCACGGAGCCTCGGCAGCCAAGAGCTGTGACAGGGACCAAGGGACCAGATGTGGGCCTGGGCTAGAGGAATGAGGGTCAGGTACCCTGGAGCAGGTGGAGGCCATCAGAGGGGCTAAGGCCCATGGCTCCGTTTATACAGCAAATCTCACTCCTTTTCAAGGCAGCTCCATATTTTTTCTAAAGAAGCCACACTCGAGAGTTGTCCCCTGACAAATGAGGCGGTGTTGATGGCCCAGGCCAACATCTGCAACTGTGCCAGTCCAGAGCTGCTCTTCCCTTACACCCAGGCTGTGGGATAGTGAGTGTCAACCATTCATTCTGGGGTGCAGGTCAGCAGATGGGTCTTGAGGACCTGAATCCCACACAAGCCAAGTACCGTACCCAACGTCTCACACAGCAGATTTCACTGCCTCTGCCCAGCACTCTCTGCTTCCCTCCTCTTCTGCGTTATCTTCCCCAGCTTGGGGGCTGTGGATGGTTAGTCCCTCCAAAGGAGCTCCTGTGAGGGCATCGGGTGCGTTGTAAAGAGCAGCGCAGGTAGCACCCCTATTCTCTTCCTGCACATCGACCCAGGAGAGGCGCCAGGGCTGCCTGCCATGCATTCTTGCAGTTAATACTTCGGCTCTGGGATGACATGGCCCCCTATTCCCCATGTAAGTAATCAGGCAAGGTACCTAGCCTTTCGTGTATACAGGGGAAAAGCTGTAAGTATTCAAATCCTTCAGAATATAAGCTCCTTGAGGACAGAGACTCATCTGTTTATGTATCTCGTGAATCCCCAGAGCCTGGGATAGACAATAGCATATTTTAGGCACACAGCAAACATTTGTTGAATGTTGATTAAAACACAATCACCCATGTAAAGTGCTTAGTACAGTATCTGCATAAACATAGTTAACGCTAGTTCATGCTATTATGACTGGTTTAGAAGCTTCCTCAGAAAGTGTTGAAGAGAGCAGAAAGAGGCCAGGCAGGGTGGCACATGCCTGTAATCACAGCAGTTTGGGAGGCTAAGGTGGGCAGATCACTGGAGTCCAGGAGTTTAAGATCAGCCTGAGCAACATGGTGAAACCCTGTCTGTATAAAAAAATACAAAAAATTAGCCAGGCCTGGTGGCGCATGCCTGTAGTGCCAGCTACTTGGTGGAGGTGGTGGAGCACTGAGGCAGGAGGATTGCTTGACCCTGGGAGGTTGAGGCTGCATTCAGCTGCGATTGCACCACTGAACTCCAGCCTGGTTGATAGAGGCGACTGTCTCAAAAAAAAAAAAAAAAAAAAAAAGGCGAGAAAGAGAGAGCATAAAGAATACTTTATTTGTTCAGTCAAAACATATTTGTTGATTAGCTGGCATGTAGCAGGTGCTCTGTTAGGTTCAAGGGAGACAGCAGGGAACAAGAGACACGTTTGCTGATGGAGTTTATAGTGTAATGAAGGAGACAGTTGTTGAACAAGCAACTGAGTGTTGATCTATGTGCTGACTGCACATAATTTGTAGAATAAAATGAGGTTGACCACACTAAAAAATTTGAACTGTTTACCAGACTTCAGTCTGACTATAGTCCCTTCTGTTGGTGTATTAGTTAAGGTAATGCTAGTCACTGTAACAGATACACCTTAACTAGCAGTGATTAGTACAAGAGAAGTTTATTTCCTGCTCTCATGAAACCTAAACAGCTATCTCTGTTCAGCGGGCCCTTCTCCTCCAGGCAGTGTTTCAGGGATCCAGGTTCCTTCCCTGCTGGGGCTCTGTCCTCTTCCACACTTGGCTTCCAAGTCCCCTGTGTTTCTCTGCATCAACTTGGTGGTAGGAGGGGTAGAGGAGAGGGCTTGACAAAACGTTTTTATGGACCAGGCCAGGCAGTGGTGAGAATGACATGTACTTCCGTTCTGTAGGTCAGAAGTCAGGCCAGAGCCACACAGAACACAAGGGAGACTGGGAAATGTAGTCTAGGCCAGGGCATGGGAATCTCTGCTGTAGTCTGCCCTTCGGATCAACAAATCCCTTTCTTCCCATTCATAGATCACACTTACCCTTATCCTTAAGAGAGATAACTCAAATCCCGGTTTAGCCCCATGTCCTGAATCTCTGGGTGAAATGTAATATTATCTCCAAGTCCAGATGCAGTATTTCATGTTTATTAACCTGTGACCTAAAAAAACAAGTGATCTGCCACCATCTTGCATGTCCCCCATATACTCTGATGGAATATAGATGGCACAAGGCAACAAGCACTCCCATTCAGAAATGGGCAGAGGGAGTCACATGGCCATCACTGGCCCATAGCAGTTGTATACTCCTGCCAAACAGAAATGGCGAAGTCAGCTTCTCAGTCAGAAAATTATGTTGATCAGACAGAAATTGAACTTCCTTGTTTACTGCTTTCTGAGGTCTGCTGTTCTTCTTGGCCCCTTGTACCGTGAGAGCTGTAAAGCTTTTGTAATTCGGGGGTCCTGAGATTGCTTTAAAGCAGGATTTCCAACTTCAGGACTATGAACACTTTTACCTTGATAATATTTTGTTGTGGGGAGTCTGTCCTGTGTATTATAGGATGTTTAGCAACATTCAGGACCTCCACTTAATTTTTTAAAAATTTATAAAGAAAAGAGGTTTAATTGGCTCACGATTGTACATGGCTGAGGAAGCCTCAGGAAACTTACAATCATGGCAGAAGGTGAAGAGAAAGCAACGTATATCTTGCAAGGTAGCAGGAGAGAGAAAGAGAGATATCAAGGGGCAAGTGGCACACTTTAGAACCATCAGCTCTTGTGAGAACTCCTTCACTCACTGTCAGGAGAATAGCAAAGGAAAAATCCACCCCATGATCCAATCCTCTCCCACCAAGGGCCTCTACTTACTAGACACCATGAGTAGAGGCATTTCTATTCCAGTTATGACACCAAAAAATGTCACCAGACATTGCCAAATGTCCCTTGGAGGGCAAAAGCTCTTCCAGTTGAGAACCACTGGTTTCAGGCTTAAACAAAGTCTTGGTTCATGGCTTCTTGGCAATACTATTCCCTCAAAATCTTACTAAGCTTCTGATCTATATGCTTTCAGTCAGTTCCATGGGCTCTAACCGTGGTCAAAGTTGTTTTCTAAAGAAGAATGTTCTCGTCTAATTTATTTCTTTGCCTCCACATGTTTTGCTACCACGTAACATGATCTTCATCTTTATAGCTTCAAAAATTGTTTTTCTTGTCACTTGTCACTAATTAGTTGAGCAGTGGGCACACGGAGGCTGATTCTGGAGACTGGAAAGACTCGAGCAGTGACAAAACACTCGCGATGGCTAAAAAGGAAGACCTCTAAACAAGGCCACACATTTTAGATTTATGTTGCAGCAGCATCCCGCTTTAAATATAAACTCTATTAGTTAAAGGAATGGTACAGAAGCACTCAGCTTCAGAGTATAGATTTCCCTATTGTTAAGGTACGAAAACAGGCCAAAGGTCTTTCTTCTTGGCCCCCTTTTCTTCTTGTTTCTCGATGAGTAGCTGCAATAGCATGCCCAATGCTGGATTAGCTACCTCCTGGCTTGGAAGAGAAGAGGGAGCTGAGTTTTAGAGCTATGTGGAGTTCAGAGAAGAAGGGATGTGTGTGTGGAGGGGGGAAAGCTCACAGTGGCAGAGGAGGTGAAACTGGAGGCAGCCTGGGGGAGCTCCTGAAATGGACTGCTGATTTCTGGGGTTGGGTGTGGGTGAGATTGCATAGGCCAAGTTCATTCAAAAGGGCCAGAGTGGAACGAACATCACGAAAACCCCAAGACAGTTCAGGAACCACGCAAGCTTTGGTTTCTCAGCCTCCGACATCCCATTTAAAATTTGTCTATACATTTTAGGTTCAGTGAAGAGGAAATAAAAATCATTACTATTTCATTCTTGCTATACAAATAATAAAAAATCAAACCAGGGAAAATATCTGTTCATCAGGGAAATGCTAAATATGCTATGATACACTAGAGAAATGCTAAATATATGATGATACACTAGAGTTTCTCATACTAGAGAAAACGATGCCATGGTTTAACTCATGTGTACACTGTGAAACCATTTACACAAAAAGAAAATCCCACAACAATGCCATATGTTGAGTCTGAGGATGTAGTTATATAAGTAAATGCAAAGAAAGAAGTTTACGGACTGATAATTATGGCTGAGCTGGGAGAGGAAGGAGGGGGTGGTGACATGGATTGGGGTGATTGCTTTCTTTCTCTCCTTCTCTCTCCCCTCTCTTTCTCTCTCTCTATTTTTCTCTCTTTCTCCCTCTCTCTTTCTTTCTTTATTGTTCTGTCTTTCTCTGTCTTTCTCTCTTTCTCTGTCTCTCTTTCTTTCTGTCTCTTTCTTTCTTTCTTTTTCTTTGATGGAGTTTTGCTCTTGTTGCCCAGGCTGGAGCGCAGTGGTGCAATCTCGGTTCACGGCAACCTTTGCCTCCTGCGTTCAAGCCAGTCTCTTATCTCAGCCTCCCAAGTAGCTGGGATTACAGGCATACACCACCAAGCCTGGCTATAGTAGAGATGGGGTTTCACCATGTTGGTCAGGCTAGTCTCGAACTCTCGGCCTCAGGTGATCCGCCTGCCTCAGCCTCCCAGAGTGCTGGGATTACAGGTGTGAGCCACTGCTCCTGACCCACTAAAGGGATTTCAAAGCAACAGTCTTTCTAGAAGAGGATGTAAACCAAATTTGACAAAAATTAAAAGAATGAGATGGATCCGTTTGCACGGATAGATGCTGGTATAGGTTTTTTGTTTTTGCTTTTTACCTCTTGAAGGAAATAATGAATAGTTTTTACCTTTGGAGGATTAGGTAGGTGGAAAGTTCTACTGCTAATTGTGTACTTTTGTGGATTTTCTAGCCATGTTCATATGTTACTTAAAAAAAATCCAACAAGCTTTTCTGAGTGGTAAGATAATTGATCTCTTTTCCCTCTTTTCTTTATATTCATCTCTATTAAAATAAACTAGTGCATTTTGTTTAAGAGGAACTTACACAAAGTAATACATGATGCAGGTTGATAATTTCAAAAATAGAGGAAAGCATAAAAAAACAGAACTGGGCTGGGCTTGGTGGCTCACACCTGTAATCTCAGCACTTTGGGAGGCCGAGGCAGGTGGATCACAAGGTCACGAGATTGAGACCATCCTGGTCAAGCTGGTGAAACCCCACCTCTACTAAAATACAAAAAATTAGCCAGGCATGGTGGTGAGTCCCTGTAGTCCCAGCTACTTGGGAGGCTGAGGCAGGGGAATCGCTTAAACCCAGGAGGCAGAGATTGCAGTGAGCTGAGATCACGCCACTGCACTCCTGCCTGGCGACATAGCAAGACTCTGTCTCAAAATAAAAAAGTAAAAAAAAAAAAACAGAACTGAAGTCATCTGTATCTTCCCTATCAGATACAATGATCATTACCAACGTTTTAGTGAAGTTTCCTCTAGTCTTCTTCTGTCTATAAAATGTCTACTTTAATAAAATTGAGCTATATTTTATGTTCAGTTTTGTACTCTGTTTCCTTTACTTAATAAGATATTATAAGCATTTTTCTTGCCATTAAATATTCCTTAAACAGTGTAATTTGTAATGGTTACATAATACTCTCTCTATATACATGTTTACAACCTATAGATACAATTGTGATACTAGTAGTTAAGCCCTTACAGTGTATCAAGCACTGCCTAGGGGTTTGACTTCTATTGTCTCTTTTCATCCTTCCAGCACATCCATGAGATAATGTTGTAATGCCCATTTTGTAGATGAGGACGTAAAGGCTCAGCTAGATATGTGTGTAACTGGCCCAAGCTGCCAAAGCTAGCACGCAGCTAAGCCAGGTCTCAAACACACATCTGTTATTTTAGCTACTGTTAAGTAAAGCACAGTAGAACCTCCCCCTGAAACAATTATTTATCCAATCCACTATTGCTGAACATAAGACTGCTTGGAAATTTTTGCCACCTTCAATAACGCTGTGATGATCTTCCTTGTACACACAGCTTTGGCCACATCTCAGAATTCCTTGCTTACGTTAAATTTCTAAAAGTGGAACTGGGTCAAAATGAGAGAACGTCTTTTATCTTCTTGCAACATACTGCCAGAGAGAACCAGACCCTTTGCGGATCTGCTTTGAAGCTTTAGGCAAACTCTTCCAAATGGGAATGGTCACTCTGCAGGAACTAGGGACTATAGCAATCATGGCCCTTCCCAGCTGAGGACTCATTGACATTGACCTCTAAACGATGGCACTCAAGTCACACCTGACTCACAGAGAGTTTTACTGAATTTCCTTACAATGCTATTATGCTCCATAAACGGAGTCAGGAGACGCAGTGACCATGGGCCCCTATTACATCAGGTAAGGGCACATCCTGCTACATGCCTCCTTTCATTTCTATTACTTCAAATGTCAAATGCACTTTGCCTCAAGCCTTCTCGGCCTTTAATTTTTAAATCCACATGCAACTAATTTATGTATTGGATTTCGATGGGACTTGAGGGGAGATTGAATTCATACACTTCTGCTTCGCTTAACTTACTTGATGGCTCAGACAGCATTGTTGGCTCTTTTAAGGAAGAATTTTCTTTGTGCAGCTTCTTTCCAGAGGCACGAAGCTGAGGAGGGAGGAGTCTCATTGAAAGAAAAGTAGAAATGTAGGAAGGTGATGGACTTGAGGAAGGGCAGGCTCCCAGGCATTCATTAAAACATTCTTGCTAGTCAAAAGGTTGCAGAAAGGTACGCGTAGTTGGGAAAGCAGTCTTTTTAACTTGGCTTAATTAGCCTAATTTAAGAGCTCATCTCTACCACAGGGATGTGCCAGGAAGCTCAGGGGCACCTCCAATTTTAAAATGTTCCTATTTAAATTAATTGATGCCATCAGTAACTCCCTAATCTGTCCTTCTTACTAAGATGAGATAATTTAGTAAGTTGAGATCATCCATCCCAAAGCAGACCAAACTTGGTATTTTCTTATGTCCTTTCAACCTGATGGTGGGTACATGTATCATTTTCATTAGGCTTCTTTTTAAAAATTTTTCCTTTTTTCTTATTATGGATATTTTTCAAACATTCAGAAAAGTTGAAAGAATTGTGTTGTGAATAGGCAAACACATAATGGCATAATCGTATAATGGTTATCATTTTGCCCTATTTGCTTTATCTTTTGTCAATCCATCTCTCAACCCATCTTATTTTTTGATGCATTTCAAACTAAATTGCAGACATCAATAAACTTCATTGCTAAACACTTCAGCATACATATCACTAACTACATTTTTTCTTTTTCTGTTAAAATTTCTATAAGTAAAATATACATCCCAACTGTACCACTCAATGGGTTTTTACTAATTTGGGTACCGGAGTAACCCAAATTCCATCAAAATATATAAAAAAAATTTCCACCACAGAAAATTCCTTGGTGTACTTTTGCAATTCATTTCTTTCTTTCTTTTTTTAAGGCAATGTCTCGCTCTGGGGCCTCGCTCACTGCAACCTCTGCCTCCCGGGTTCAGGCGATTCTCCTGTCTCAGCCTCAAGAGCAGCTGGGATTGCAGGTGCCCCCCACCATGCCCAGATAATTTTTGTATTTTTAGTAGAGACAGGATTTCACCATGTTGGCCAGGATGGTCTCAAACTCCTGACCTCAGGTTATCCATCCACCTCAGCCTCCCCAAGTGCTAGGACTATAGGTGTGAGCCACTGTGCCCAGCCTGCAATTCATTTCTTACCATCCCTTGCCCCAGACAATAATGGAACTAATTTCTGTGACTATATATTAGTTTTGCGTGTTCTAAAACTTCATGTAAATGGATTCATGTGGTATGTAATATTTCATATACCTCTCTTCTTGCTCAGCACAGTGTCATTGCATGTACCACTATTTTTCCTTTTTCTTGCTGCAGCGTAACCTGGACTCTTGATGGCGTCTTTGAGCATTAGATAACTAACCCTAAACCCCATCCCAACTCTGAACTTTCTCTAACGAGAGCTTCTGGTTTCTTATAGCTAAGTCAGGTTGTGATGGGCTTTCTGTTACTTGTAGCCGTGAGCCTTCCAGTTAAAACAAGACGCATTTGCGTTTGGTCTTTCTTGCCTTATGTTATAAGCTGGAATTTCTCAGAAACATGTGAAAGTAGAAATGAAAGCACCCAACTGGAAGTAATAATCTAGTTAACGTCATGGTAGAATGCTATTAAATATGCTATGGGATTATTCTCCTCTATAAAATATCATTTAGTGAGGAGACTTGCCAGAAAAATGCATGCAGTATTTTGGAAAGAGTGTTTTCCTGTTTGAGTCACCTCCCTGCCTCAAAGAACCACACTGGTCTGCACTAATGTGCTATGATTCTATTTGTCTTAGCGTTACTTCAAATACTTGGATTGCAGGTCTGGACTGAGATTCCACCGTTCTGCTCAGAAGACCCCTGCTCATCCTTTGGGTCCTAAGCAGGATGGTCCAAGCCCAGCTGCAGGGTGATGGAGGTGGAGTCGGTCATCCGTAGGTGGCGCTCTGCCTCTGAACCATGATCCAACCACTCTGCCCTACTGGGGCTAAGACTGGGAATTGACCTACAGGAAGAGCCTGTCTTCTGAAATGGACAGGAAAGGAACCTTTAGGTGATTTCAGTTAGGAAGACTAATAACGCCCTTGGCTGGAGTCCGCTGAGAACCATGTGTAACCATTCCTAGGACCTCCTACCCGGAAGTTTTAGTTATCCTAAGACCACATGTTATATGACCTGATTGAAAAAAATGATGCTTGATACACATCAGTGTTAAGAATTAGTACTAAAAGGTTTGGGAAAGGGAAGTATAGGAATGAAATTGGAAGACTTGATAGAATCTGAATGTTAATCACTGATATCAGAGTAATTTCACTAGGGTAGGAAATAGAACCATTCAGTCCTTTATTTTTTAATTCATTTACTTGGTATTCAACATAGGGGAGGAAATGAATGCAGTAAGTAATTTATTTGGAGTCACACCTGTGTTTCTACCTAAGCCACTTACTGAACTTCAATTTTCTTTTCTTTTCTTTCTTTGTTTTTTTTTTTTTTTTTAGACAGATTCTTGCACTGTCACCCAGGCTGGAGTGCAGTGGTTCGATCTAAACTAACTACAACATATACCTTCCAGGTTCAAGCAATTCTCCTGCCTCAGCCTCCTGAGTAGCTGGGATTACAGGCATGTGCCATCACGCCTGGCTAATTTTTGTATTTTCAGTAGGGACGAGGTTTTACTATGTTGGCCAGGATGGTCTTAAACTCCTGACCTCAAGTGATCTGCCTGCCTTGGCCTCCCAAAGTGTTGGGATTACAGGTGTGAGCCACTGCACCTGGCCCAATTTTTTTTTGTCTGTAAAATGAAGATGAGACATTTAAATCATACAGCATTTCATTCCTTAACGCAACAAGTATTTGTTGAGCACCTATTATGTGTCAGCCATTGCTCTAGAGTATAGGAACAATGTCAACAAGGCAAAGTTGCTGCTGTCATCGCGCTCTCTGGTAGTCTGTATTTTCAAAGGTGGCTGCACCAGTGTATTCCATCCCACACTCTCTCCTTACGGGGTGACACTGGCACACCTCCACAGAGAGGTGCAGTCTATGTTCCCTCCCCTTGGATCAGAGCAGGCCTGTGGCTATCAGGGAAGTGATACTCCATAACTTTTCAAGCTTATCATAAAAGGGTGAGTCAGAATTCTCCTGGCCTTCTCTCTTGGAACACATACCTTGAAATCCCTAAGTTGATATATAAGAAATCTAGCTACCCTGTAGCTGCTAAGATGAAGAGTCATAAGAAGAGACCACATAGAGGCAGAGAAAGATACCCAAAGCATCCCAGCTGTTCCAGACCTCAGCCTTTGATCTCTGGTGAAGGCCCTGAGAGATAAGCCATCTCTACTGTGCCCTCTCTGAACTTTGCACTACATAATCTATAAGCATCATAAGCAGTGGTTTTACGCCACAAGTTTTGGGGTAATTTGTTATGCCACCCTTATAACTGAAAAAAGCTGTATGCTAGTTGGGCAGAAAGATGCTAAACCAGTGAACAACAAGATACTGTCAAACATGAGCACAAAGAACTAAAAATAGGGTGATGTGACTGAAGAGAGGGGAAAAGAGAGGCAACTCCGCTAGAAGATTTTCCCCATAGAAATCCTGGCAGAAGAGAGAAATTTGAATTGTGCCAACTTGAAAATATAAAAATAAGAGCCAGATTGATTGTTCTGGGGACAGAGGTAACAGTAAATGCAAAGGCCCAGAGAAGACTGCAGCTGCACACGTTAGAGAAACTACAAAACAGCTAGTGCCTCTGGATTATAGAGAGGGGAGAATAACATCCCAAGCTGGGGTCAGAGCAGACAGGGTCACCTCATATAGGGACTTGTAGCCCAGACCAAGGCTTTGGATTTTTATTTAAGTATGATGGGAAGCCATTGAAAGATTCTTAGCAGTGAAGAGCTGCGGTTCCATTTACAAGATCCCTTTAGCTATTGCGCGGTGAAGGGATTGAAGGGTAAGAACTGAAGTAGGGCGGGTAATTCGGAGATGATGGCCTGAGTCCAGGTAAGAACGGAAGGCGGCTTGAACTCGAATTGGAATCGGTGGATGTGTTACAATAACAAAAACAACAGTAACTAACATTGCCTGAGTGGTTTCTACGTTCAGGCATTGTTTAAAGTGCATTACATAGACTATGGAATTTTATCCTCACAACGAACCTATGAGGTAGGTTCCATTATTGTACCAGATGAGAGTTCAAGTACCTTGCCCAATCCCACATACTTAGTAAGTGGTACAGAAAGGCTCCTAATCCAGGCAGGGCCCCCACAGTGTGCTTCTTCCCTGGATGGAATCCAGTGGGACAATTTAGGCTATTCTGGAAAGGCCAGTTTTTGCTAAGCGATTGGATTTGGAGAAGGGCAAAGAAAGACATCAAGAATGATACCTTGATATTGAATCTTCTCAACTCGAAGAAATGATAAAAGTTTGAGATAATGGATATGCTAATTATCCTGATCTGTTCACTATACATTATACATATGGAAAATCACATACGTATTCCATAAATATGTACAATCATCATTTGTCAATTTGAAGAATGATACCTTGAAGTCTGACACAGACGATTAGGAGGGGGATGGTGCCCTCTATGGAGATGGGGAAGTCTACGGGAGAAACAGGGTCAGAGAGAGGCAAGAATTATAAGAATGAACACATCGTAATGAACAACCAATGTAAGAATGAACGATAACAGTAAGGCACTGATACTTATTAATATTTACTGTGTGCCTACCATGAGCAAGCATGCTGCATATATGAACTCATTTAATTTTGTGATAACCCTAAGAAGTAAGGTCCTATTATTTCCTCATTGTACTGAAGATGGAACTAAGAAGCAGAGAGGCTAAAAAAATTGTCAGAGGTGACAGAGCTAGTAAATTGGGGACTTGGAATTCAGGCCAACTGACTCCATGCTCATTGCACACACTGCTTCTTATGAAATGAGCAGGTGTCTATGAAGAGAAGCGCCCAGTGCGTAGTAGGTGATTAATTCATGGTAGCTGTTATTATTAATATTTTTACTATCCAAACGTGGTTGGCCTTCTCTGGTGTATATGATATTGTTACTAAGAAACAGGACACCATCAGTTCCCTCAGGGAGAATGCCACGTCTGTGGGAAGTCCAGACCCACACTCATGGAAGTTTCAATGATTCAAGACAAGCACACAGTAATACAAAGGAGCCATAGAAGAGACGTTGCAAGGCAGCGTGTGATGAAGTGCAGAAGGAGCATCTATATCTAGCTATACAGATCGCTCCAAATATCCAGAGGAATAGTAAAACCTTGTGCCAGGATTACTAATACATGTGCTTCCAACAGGAGGATTCCTTCTCGATGATTCATTGCGTCCTGTCAGGACCCAAACTAAATGTCAAAGATTGGAATAGTGACATTTACACTGTTTTAATTACCCAGCAAGATTGGTGTTTGTGGATTTGCTAAGTAGTTCCCAAACAAAGCAATGAAATTTAATGGTTTTGCTGCGCTGCAAAATTTACCTCCTTATTTCTTTCTTTTCGTGAAATACTGTGGGGGATGGGCAGTGGGGACACATTTTTTCCTAATGTAATTGAGACAAATTCCTTGAAGTTTTGGTGCAATGAAAATTTAAAACAGAAGCTCTTTCTACTTTTTTAGCTTTATATAACATCGCTTTTTTTTCACCACAGTTCCCAATGGCAGAGATTCAAAGCAACAAGTCAAACCATGCTTTTGGCAAGTTTTTCATATTTTCTTAAAATCTTTAAAAAACAAAACTCAGAAAATTTAGAAATGGTGAACATGGAAGAAACACACAAATAACTTCACATAATTCCACCACATAACTACTGATTATCTTGATGTGTTTCTTTACAGATTTTTACCCCTATTTACAGTCGTAATTCTAGCGTATTGACAATTTTGTATCCTGCTTTTATATGTGAATGCTTATGATAAACATTTCATACCTTTCTATATCTTCTGCATTGTGCTGAGAGAGTCCATTAAGTGAACCTATCTTCATTTCTAAACTGTGTGACTAAATCACTTTTAGAATAAGGAAATGAACAAAGAAAGCAACCTATAGAAATTAAACAACATTACTTTTTCCCCTAACGTTGAATCCTGGTCAAGCCTCATATCTGGGAGTTGAGAGTTCTGTCTCTGGACTCTGACCTGATTTAAATCTCAGTTCTGCTACTTGCTAGCTGTGTGACCTTGGACAAGTTACTTAACCTCTCTGAGCTTTAGTTTCTTCACCTACACAATGTGGATAATGGCAGTGCTTCCTCAATGGAATGGGATAATGAATTGGGATAATTGAAATACTTACTGCAGACCTGTCACATTATGATCTCTTAATGAGCGACAGCCATCATTGCTATTAAGCTCATCATTATTATTGTTTAAACTTCTACGTACTTCCAAACATGAGTTTGATGGCATGAGCACTGAATTAGAAATCCGAAGGGTTGAGCTTGGCCAGACGTGGTGCCTCATGCCTGTAATCCCAGCACTTTGGAAAGCCAAGGCCGGTGGATCACTTGAGCCCCAGGAGTTTGAGACCAGCCCTGGGCAACATGGTGGAACCATACCCCTACAAAAAATACATGAACAAATTAACCAGGTGTGGTGGTTTGTGCCTATAGTTCTAGCTACCTGGGAGACTGAGGAGGGAAAATTGCTTCAGCACAGGAGGTCAAGGCTGCAGTGAGCTGAGATCATACCATTGTACTCCAGCCTGGGCAACAGAGCAAGACCTTGTTTCTTTTCTTCCGTGTGTGTGTGTGAGTGTGTGTGTGTGTGTGTGTGTATGAAAGGTTGAATTCTAGACCTGGTGAGCCATGTACTTGTTGCCAGTATCCTTACCTATAAAATGGAGTGTTTAATACCTGTCTTGTCCCTGTGAAAAAGAGAAAAGACTGTAAACCCAAGACCTCATGCACAGAAGCATTGCCCCTCGTGATCTGAGGGGCACAGTCTGGTTGGTGCTTTGTGGCTGGTATTCTCCATGCTTCAGGAGAGCTTGGGAGGCCAGGCGGGGTAGGGGTGGTTTCTGACACCTCTCTGATAACCGGACCTCATTACAGAGCCAGATTTGCTTCTTAGAACAATGCTTGCAGAACACAATACCATGCAAAGGTCAGCAAAGGCATTCCCGGCCGTATGCTGGGTATCTCCTTTCCTTTCCCTTGCCTGTTCACAGAAGTCTCGGAGCCACACGGTTCTGCTGTGTTAAGGAAATCCATACCTCAGGATTTTTTTTTTTCTTTTTGCTGTATTCATTTATTGTAGATAGTCCATCAGTGGCATTTGCACTGCTCAGGTTAGAAGTTGTCAGCATTTCCCACTTAGGCTGCTATTTTCAGGGAATGATGATTTGATTTTAACATTTGTTCTAGGCAGCAATGGGCCAAGGAGAGGTCTCAGCTCAAAAGCACCTTCCACCTACTTAAAAGCAATAGCCACCACAGCATACTCCTTATGTGACCAATTTAAAGTGATGGAAATCATCAACAACAAAACCCCCTGATATTTTGAGTTCTGGAGGACAGAAGGGGTTGTTTGATAGTGGTGTGAAGTTTATGACTGCGGGCCATCAAGATTTCATTGTCTGGCATTCTGGCACGGGCTCGATCACGGGAGCTGCCAGAACGTCCCTGAGCACAGATGTGGGTCAGGTGCCTCCTCTGGGGAGGACGAGTTTGTAGATATTGCCCTCCTTGCGTTTCTTCTTCCTCTCCTGTCCCCTCTCTTTGCAGCTGGAAGATGGAATAAGCAGAGAGAGGAGGTCACAATCAGTTCTCTCCTTTTCAGGAGTTTGCCCAGTAAGGAGAGCAGGCTTGGCAGTAGCAAGAGAGAGAGAGGTCGGAGACACATTATCATAACAGGCTGACCCTCCAGATTGCACGTCATTACGCTCAGCACCCGAGAATGCAGGGAGTGATGGATGTGGCCGAGCTCATTCCTTCAAGTGCTATTTATTGAACGCCCACTAGGCTTCTTGTGTTTTGTGTCTTGCTGGGTGTGTGAAGTTGAACAAAAACATGTTGTCTCTTCCCAAAGGACCATAGCTAGTGTGAAGACAGTCACAAGTGAATGTGCCATTACACACCAGGCTTAGGACTCCAAAGAGGTGCCAGAGGGGAATACGAGCGGCATAATTTGTGGACCGTCAGGACAGAGAAGCCCCCTCAGAGGAAGTGGCGTTTACCTGCTGAGTCGGAGGCGTGGGGAGTACCTGATGTATGTGCATGTCCCAGGTGGCTTGAATTTTGTCTGAGCCAGCGTACAGTTGGATGTGAGAATCAGACACCTATTCAAACAGGCTTAACCTGAAAGGGAGGTTTGCTAAAAAGGGGAGCGGGGAGATTTGCTGGAAACCATGGGTAGAAAGCATGACTCGAGCTCACAGGGAGTGGACTGGGAAATGAGTGGCTTGTCCCCTTCTCTTTCTGGAAGTGGTATGACCAACTGCGTTTTAAGTAAGAGTAGGAGGAAGCTGGCGCTGATGGGGAGCCATCCCAGCCTGGGTGGCAGCCTACGAGAAGAGTCGAGGCAACATGACCCCGTGTGGGAACTCTAAGAACTTAGCGTGGCTGTTGAGCTGGAGTCTGGGATGCGGGTGTCATGAGCAGAGGAAGTGGGTGATAGTAGAGTGAAGCTGCAGGAAGGTTAGCAGGGGCCACATCCTAAAATGCCTGTGTGCTCAGCTGAGCTGTTCCCCCTTGGCCCTGAAGGTTAAGAGTCCATGAAGGAAAATGAAATAATCTGGTGCAGATTGCGTGTGGAGGAGGAAGGGCCTCTGGAGGCAGGGAGGCCCGGGAAGAGGCCCTTCTCCATCAGGGTTTGAGATGAGCATCTGCTTTGTCTGGGCCACCTGGCATCGGGATGCACTTTTTATTTATTTGGGGGGATTTCTCACTTTATGAGTATTGATGTGGAACAAAGACTGCCTCCCCTGCTAGAAGCTGAAAAGAGAGTCGTTCACTTTCCCAGCCTCTCTCGTAGCTGGGACACAGTCATGAAATCTTAGCTTGGCCAATCAGAAGGTCCCATGTGACGTTTTTATTCCTCTCTCTCTCTTCTTCTTCTCTTTCCTCTTCCTCCTCTTCTTTTTCTTTCTTCTTCTTTTTCTCCTCCTTTTGCCCTTCCTCTTTCTCTTACCACACATCTTCCCCCCTCCCCCTTCTTCTTCTTCTCACTATCCCTCTCTCTCTCCTTCTCCTTCTTCCTCTTTCTCTTTCCCTCCTTCCCCTGCCCTCCCACTTCCTCTTCCTCCCTGAGTTTCCCTTTCTCTCTCTGTCTTTTTCGTGCAGTGGAGGCTGCAGGCAGTGAGAGGGCGGTGGGGCACACTGTAGTACCCATGCACGTGGTGGTGGGTGCTGTTTCTTCCTCTGATCAGGCCTGCATCTTGGAGTTGGTCACCCTTTAACAAATCTCTTTTAATTATTTATTTTAAAAATGTATTTTACTTTAGGTGCATACTATATCTGGCATTTCTCCCATGTTATCCCTCCCCACCCTCCCCTCCCTTCCCACCTCCCTTCCTCCCCACCCCCCACTGTCTCTCCCCTATCCCCCCCAACTGCCCCCAGTGTGTGATGTTCCCCTCCCTAAGTCCATGTGTTCTCATTGTTCGACACCCACCTATGAGTGAGAACATGCGGTGTTTGATTTTCTGTTCTTGTGTTAGTTTGCTGAGAATAATGATTTCCAGATTCATCCAAGTCCCTATGAAGGACACGAACTTTTCATTTTTTATTACTGCATAGTATTCCATAGTGTATATGTACCACATTTTCCTTGTCCAGTCTATCATTGATGGGCATTTGGGTTGGTTCCAGGTCTTAGCTATTGTACACAGGGCTGCAGTGAACATGCGTGTGCATGTGTCTTTATAATAGAACAATTTATAGTTCTTTGGGTATATACCCAGTAATGGGATTGCTGGGTCAAATGGAATTTCTATTTCTAGATCCTTGAGAAATCGCCACACTGTCTTCCACAATGGTTGAACTAATTTACACTACCACCAACTGTGTAAGAGTATTCCTATTTCTCCACATCTTCTCCAGCATCTGTTGTCTCCAGATTTCTTAATGATCACCATTCTAACTGGCATGAGATGATATCTCAGTGTGGTTTTCATTTGCATTTCTCTAATGCCCAGAGATGATGAACATTTTTTCATATGTTTGTTGGCCTCATATATGTCTTCTTTTGAAAAGTGTCTGTTCATATCCTTTGCCCACTTTTGAATGGAGTTGTTTATTTTTTTTCTTGTATATCTGTTTTAGTTCCTTGTAGATTCTGGATATTAGCCCTTTGTCAGATGGGTAGATTGCAAAAATTTTTTGTCATTCTGTTGGTTGCCGTTTCACTCTAATGATGGTTTCTTTTGCTGTACAAAAGTTCTGGAGTTTAATTAGATCCCATTTGTCTATCTTGGCTTTTATTGCTATTGCTTTTGGTGTTTTAGTCATGAAGTCCTTGCCTATGCCTATGTCCTGTATGGTTTTGCCTACATTTTCTTCTAGTGTTTTTATGGTGTTAGGTTTTATGTTTAAATCTTTGATCCATCGGGAGTTAATTTTAGTGTAAGGTGACAGGTAGGGGTCCAGTTTCTGCTTTCTGCACATTGCTAGCCAGTTTTCCCAACACCATTTATTAAACATGGAACAAACCCATCCTTTAGCAAATCTTATTATCAAGCTCATTCTCCAGCATGCCAGTGTCATCTGTGAAATAGTCAGTAATCTTATTTATTTATTTGTTTTGAGACAGACACTCGCTCTGTCACCTAGACTGAAGTGCAGTGGCGCTATCTCGGCTCACTGCAACCTCCGCCTCCCAGGTTCAAGTGATTCTCCTGCCTCAGCCTCCTGAGTAGCTGGGATTACAGGCACATGCCACCATGCCCAGCTAACTTTTTGTATGTTTAGTAGAGACAGGATTTCACTGTGTTAGCCAGGATGATCTTGATCTTCTGACCTTGTGATCCACCCACCTCAGCCTCCCAAAGTGTTGGGATTACAGGCGTGAGCCAACACGCCCAGCCCTATTTATTTATTAATTTTTTTTTCTAAAGGTGAGGGCTTGCTATATTGCCCAGTCTGGTCTCGAACGCCTATCCTCACTTCCTTACGTGCCAGGACAACAAGGCTGAGCCACCACACCTCCCCAGTAATCTTATTTTTAAACTTTTAATTTGACTTTGTATACATTTGTAGGCAGTCATAAAGATAATACAGGGAGGTTAAATGTACCCCCTCACCCAGTTTGCCCCAATGACTACATTTCAAAAGACTATAGTAAAAACTAGAAAATTGACATTGGTAAATATGTGTGCATAGTTTTATGTCATCTTTTCTAAAAAAATTTATTTATTATACTTTAAGTTCTGAAGTATATGTACAGATTGTGCAGGTTTGTTACATACACATGCCATGGTGGTGGTTTGCTGCATCCATCGCCCCATCATCTACATTAGGTATTTCTCCTAATGCTATCCTTCCCCAATCCCCCACCCCCTGCTATTCCTCCCCTAGCCCCCCACCCCCCAGGCCCCAGTGTGTGATGTTCCCCTCCCTGTGTCCATATGTTCTCATTGTTCAACACCCACTTATGAGTAAGAACATGCGGTGTTTGGTTTTCTGTTCTTGTGTCAGTTCACTGAGAATGATGGTTTCTAGCTTCATCCATGTCCCTGCAAAGGACATGAACTCATCCTTTTTTATGGCTGCATAGTATTCCATGGTGTATATGTGCCACATTTTCTTTATCCAGTCTATCACTGATGGGCATTTGGGTTAGTTCTAGGACTTTGCTATTGTAAACAGTGCAACTATTAACATATGTGTGCATATGTTCTTTATAATATAATGATTTATAATCCTACGGATAAATACCCAGTAATAAGATTGCCAGGTCAAATGGTATTTCTAGTTCTAGATCCTTGAGGAATCACCACACTGTCTTCCACAATGGTTAATTTACACTCCCACCAACACTGTAAAAGCTTTCCTGTTTCTCCACATCCTCTCCAGCATTTGTTGTCTCCTGATTTTTAATAATCACCATTCTAACTGGTGTGAGATGGTATCTCAATGTGGTTTTGATTTGCATTTCTCTAATGATCAGTGATGAGCTTTTTTTCATATGTTTGTTGGCTGCATAAATGTCTTCTTTTGAAAAGTGTCTGTTTATATCCTTCACTCACTTTTTGATGGACCAAAAACACCAAACGCAATGGCAACAAAAGCTAAAATATACAAAAGGCATCTAATTAAATTTAAGAGCTTCTGCACAGCAAAATAAACTATCATTAGAATGAACTGGCAAACAACAGAATGGCTAAATTTTTGCAAACTACCCATCTGACAAAGGACTAATATCTAGAATCTACAAAGAACTTAAAAGAAAAAAAGTTGCTTGTTTTTGTAGACTTTGTTAAAGATCAGATGGCTGTAGGTATGTGGATTTCTGGGTTCTATATTCTGTTCCATTGGTCTTTGTTTTTGTATCAGTACCATGCTCTTTTGGTCACTGTACCTTTATGGTATAGTTTGAACTACAATAATGTGACAGGTCCTGTTTTATTTTTTTCCTTATGATTGCTTTAGCTATTTGGTTTCATATGAGTTATATAATAGTTTTTTCTACTTTTGTGAAAAATAATATTGAGAGCTTAATAGGAATGTGTTAAATCTGTAGACTGCTTTGGATAGTTTGACCATTTTGATGATGTTGATTCTTCCAATTCATGATTGTTGAATGTTATTTCATTTTTTTGTGTCAACTATTTTTTCTTTCAGCAGTGTTGTGTGGTGCTCCTTGTATGGCATTTTCACCTCCCTGTGTAGATGTTTTTCACTGTTGTTGCAGCTATTTTAAATTGGGTTACATTATTGAATTAGCTCTCAGCTTGAATGTCATTGGTGTATAGAATTGCTACTGATTTTTGTACATTAATTTTGTATCCTGAAATTTTACTAAAATTATTTATTGGTTCCAAGAGCCTTTTGGTGGAGTCTTTAGGGTTTTCAAGGTATAGAAACATATCATCGATTAAAAGAGGGTTTAAATTCTTTTTTTCCCATTTGGATGCCTTTTATTTCTTTTGCTTGGATTCTCTGGCAAGGACTTCCAATACTGTGTTGAATAGGAGAGATGAAAGTATGCATCCTTGTCCTCTTCTAATTCTCAAGAAAAATGATTCTAGCTTTTCCTTATTTAGTATGATATTGGTTCTTGGTTTGTCATTGATGGCTTTTATTAATTTGAGATATATTCCTTTGATGCCTAGTCTGTTTGAGGTTGTTATTATTAAAGGATGTTGGAATTTATCAAAAGCTATTTGAGATAGTCAGAAGATTTTTATTTTTAATTCTGTACATGCAGTGAATCCCATTTATTGATTTGAGCATGTTTAAACCTCCTTGCATCTCAGAAATGAAGCCTACTTCTCCTTGGTGTATTAACTTTTTAATGTTTTGCTGTATTTGGTTTATTATATTTTGTTGAGAATATTTACATCCATGTTCATTAGGCATATTGGCCTAAAGCTTTCTTTTTTTCATGGTGCCTTTGCCAGATTTTGGATTTAGGCTGATGCTGGCTTCATAGAATGTGTTAGAGAGTAGTCCTCTTCTTTTATAACTTGGGACAGTTTCTGTAGTATCAGTACCATGTTGTCTTTGTACCTTGGGAAGAATTCAGCTGTGAATCCATCTGGTCTTTGGCTTTTTGGTTGGAAGGTTTTGTATTATTTATTCAGTTTCAGAGCTGGATATTGGTCTATTTGGGGTTTCAATCTCTTCCTAATAAATCTTGGGAAAATATGTGTTTTCAGGAATTTATTCATTTGCTCTAGGTTTTCTAATTTGTGTACATAGAATTGTGCATAGTATTCTCTGAGGATCTTTTGTATTTCTGTGTCATCAGTTGTAATTTCATCTTTGTCATTTCTGATTGTACTTATTTGAATCATCTCTCTTTTTTCCTTGTTGATCTAGCTAGCAGTCTATTAATCTTGTTTATTTTTTCCAAGAACCAACCTTTGGTTTCATTGACCTTTTGTATGGATTTTTGCATCTCAAGGTAACTCAGTTCTTCTCTGATTTTAGTTACTTCTTTTCTTCTGCTAGCTTTGGGGTTGGTTTGTTCTTTTTTCTCTAGTTCCTTCAGGTGAAAATTTGTTACTTTGAGACCATTCTAACTTCTTGATGAAGTCATTTAGCACTATAAACTTCCCTTCTTTCACTACATCCAAACTGCTTTCACTACATCCAAGATATTTGGTAAGTTGTGCCCCTGTTTTTACTAATTTCAAGTAGTTTTTTGATTCTGTTTTAGTTTCACTGTTCATCCAGGAGTGAACATCTTGTCCTCTTTTGGTAATGTTTTTTAATGTAGACAGTCACTTTATAACTTTTATGTGCTGAATATCACATCAAGTAAGTCAGAAAATGACTAATTTTCTACTTGTTATATAGCATAAACAATATTGAAGCAGAAAGACATGATATTTTTACAGTATTTGAAGAAGACAGATGAAATTATTGACTACAAAGATTGGTTTCTGATATGTGCAGTAAATTAAAAAATTTATTGTTTGTACATTGAAGAAGAGGCCTTAGTTGTACAAAAAGTAGGATGAACTATAGAAAAATTAATGAGATATGTTAAAAGTGATTTTAATAGTTATATATATGGACAATTGTTATTTATGAAGTTTCACATCAAAACATCATTCTGAATTTAAAGACATCCATGATTGTGTGAGAAAGGACTAGAAACAGAATTTCCTATTATTAGAAACTTAGCAATGAGTATTTTCCTCAATGGCTCCTGGGAGATAGGATACAGGTACATAATTGAAGCTTGTATGCTGTGTTTGGGCTTTGAATCTTGAGAAAACTGTTGAAATATCTAAGACCATTTGATACATTATCCATAGAGAAGATAGTGTCAGTGGGAGTCCAAGGAGGGCACCGCTGAGTGCCCAGTGTTGGTTATCACCAATGCTGTGGCATGTATACACAATATTTTTAGCTTGATATTGGAAGAGTTCTTTGCTGATTAGCCTCTTTTGTTTCTACCCATGCTGTGAGTTTTGTTTTCTAGCCTCTTGCCAAGTTTGTGAGCCTTGAAATATTATTTCAACCCATCAGATTCTGCTTCAGTAAGCTGGTTGATTACTGTTGCTTGTAACCAAGAAAACTGACTAAAATAAGAAATATCACAACCTACAAACACAAAAAAGGAAGGAAAAAAGAGATTATTTTAAAACCAATAAACTCCCCAGAAAGCCTCCATACACATATATAAACAAAAAATCCCACATCATTTTTGAGAATATACAACTCTTACCAGAAAATGTCTCTCATGATAAAAGCATATCTATCCTAAAAGATCAAAGCATTCAGTTCATTGCTTCATCAATTTAAAGTATATCTTGTTAAGAGATATCTTTATTTGGGATATGTCATGAGAGAATAATTAAATATGACAAGAAAACTGGCTTTTTGGAAATGAGAGAACATGGGACTGACAAAAGTTGTATAAGATGCCTACAAAAAATATCAATATAGAATTTCATTAGCAAAGCTTATACTGCTTTTGGAAAAATTTAAAAATGCAATTCAAGGTGAACAGGAAAAAATAATCTTGTTTTTTAATATTTAAATTCTAAAGAAATAGATATCCTAATGTGGTCGCAAAAATATAAAGCTTAATGAGATTCAATGAACAATACATTTTTCTTTAAATTTATGTGAGATCCTGCTTATGCTCATTTCTTTCATCTCCTTGTCTGTCTTAATTTATGCACTTCCTTCACACAATTGTCTTTTTTCTCTATACCTCCTTTTCAGTAATTAAATCACTCCACTGTTAGTCCTTGTGTGATCCATAGGTTTCTGTTCCTATTGTTTCTTAATTCTTGTCCCCCTTCATCTGTTTTCCAATAGGCATGTCCTATTCTACTGAAAATCCCCAGCACGCAGTTCTAAAGCAGCTCTGCTGGACTCATGAACTCCTGCAGTGAGCAAAATCAGTACATCTGGACACTACTTAGTTCTTCTAGAGAACACAGACTTTAATACAGTTAGAAAACAGCTTGCTGCCCAAAGAAGCAGTTTACACTTCCAACTGAATAAATGTCAAAAAAAGAAAAGTAAGTGTGTTAACACATACATAGATTCGATTTGAAATGTCCTCCTTTTCCTTCTTTTACATCCCATTGTAGAACAAGTGAGGTATGGTCCTTAGCTTAGGATGTTCAAGTAAAGTTTAGGTTTCTTCATGAAGACCTGTGGGCCCTTTGATTTTTGCTGCAGCATATGGGGGAAGTGACATTCACAAACAAGATGTAGCATTTAATATAAATCCATTATTTATGGTATCGACAACATACAAATAACTAATTAGGCAAATTTTCTGTGTAGAAGAACAACTGATCAATGGCAGTTAGCCATTTTACATCCACCAGAATGTGAAAATTAAGATGCCTAATGAAATTGTGTGAGTTTAGAAGGTGAGAAAGTATGAAATATCTTTAATTATAGTTGTAATTTGCATTTATATACATTTATGCTTATTGAATTTGTATTAAATATCTTATGAAGTGCTTTTTACGCTCTTTTGCTCTCATCTTACTTGGGTTTTTTTTTGTTTTTGTTTTTGTTTTTGTGACAGGGAGTTATTCTTCTCAAAAGTTGAATATTCATAGTAAGGTAGTTTCTTCCTGATTGTTATTTACCATGTTCATTCTTTATGAGATGTATTTTGATGCTTTAAAATACATGCTTTAAATTGTTTTTATTTTATTTTTTGTGGGTATATGGTAGGTGTATATATTTGTAGAGTACATGAGCTGTTTGAATACAGGCATGCAAAGTATAATAATCACATCATGTAAAATGGGGTATCCAACCCCTCAAGCATTTGTCCTCGGTGTTGCAAACAATCCAAAGATACTCTGGTCTCTTAACGATTTATACATTTTGTTTCTTGCTTAAGAAATCCTTCCATATCCTAAGATATTTCTGTGTAATTTCTTCTAAATGTTTTATAATTTTAAAAACTTGTGAACTCAATCAATAAGGAGTAAATTTCTGTATCTAGTATCAGGTAGGTTTCCATGCTCATTTTGTCCATATAAAAATTATCTCATCAGCATTAAAAAGCCCATTGCTTTTCTACTAATCTTCAATACTAGCTAAATAATGAAAAATTTGTCTTAAAAGTGGTCTATTTCAAGGTTCCACTGTCTTTACACTGATAATACCTTATATTATTCGAGTGTTATTCTTCATATATGTATATATACACACTCATATATAATAATACATAAGGTATTTTATATATATATAATATATATTATATATAATTATACATAAGGTATTATGTATATATTATATATAATTATACATAAGGTATTATGTATATATTATATATAATTATACAGAAGGTATTATGTATATATATAAATTTATATATATAT
>CAUYLG010030349.1:0-116053 GCA_963573385.1 Cacajao melanocephalus | reverse complement strand
ATATACAATAACAATTTAAAAATACATTAATTAAGGCTTTCAATGATGTTATTTTTTTTTGTTTTTTTTTTTTTTTTTTTTTTTTTTTTTTTTTTTTTGAGACAGGGTCTCACTGTCACCCAGGCTAGAATACAGTGGCGCCATCATGGCTCACTGCAGTCTCGACTTCCCTTGCTGAGGTGATCCTCCCACCTCAGAAGTAGCGGAGACTACAGGCTCTTGCTACCATGCCCAGGTCATTTTTTGTATTTTTTGTAGAGATGGGGTTTTGCCAGGTTGCCCAGGCTGGTCTCAAACTCCTGAACTCAAGCAATCTGCCCACTTTGGCCTCCCAAATTCTTGGGATTATAGGCATGAGCCACTACGTCAGGCCTAGATGGTATTTTAATATTGATGAAATTAGACTCTTTGTTAATAAGATAACTTAAAGGACCTACGTATCAAATGAGGAAGCATGAGCCCAAGTGTTAGAAGCTGCAGATAATTGATTGTGATGCTAGCTGTGAATGATAGCTGAAATTTAACTGTGACACTATTTTTATTAGAATTGCTACTGCTTCAGTTAGGCTATCTGTTCAGGAAGTTCCATAGGTTTTGAGACCAACCCTATTTTTTATATAAAACCCTGTTATTTTTATTATATGCAGAATGTATAAGGTTTTTCAGGAATGTATGTGTTGCACTAGAACCAAAATATCTGTATTGTGATGTTACAGGTTAATTGAAATATATGCTTTAAAAATACTCAGTGTGCTCCCTAGATAGATTATAATGGTATAATAGTAATCTGTGTTCTTAAACATGGGGACAAAGAGAAGGATGAATATTCACAAATAAGTGAAAAGCAAATGAGTTTTTAAAAAACAGGTGTATAACAGTGTAAATTTCTATTTTTCTTTAGCAGGAGTAAGGAACTTGTAGAAGATAAATGAAGATGGTATTTTGTATTTAATGTTATAATGTAGCAAAGTCTTCAATTTAATGTTACTCTGGTAATTTATCTTGCATGATTGTATCCCACATGCATTTTTCTATAAGAGTATAAAAACCCCCTATCTGTTTCATGTTCCATGGGCCATATTCCCGCTCTCCACAGTGAGTTCAGTTACATCACACTCAGGGAGCTTCTGTTGGGCGACAACTATCCATTGGTGTCTAACTTGAGACTACGGAAGTTATCTTTTTCATTAAGTTGCTAGATGCTGTCATGTTGGACACACACTTGAATTTTGAATTGAAAATAAGTATGGTCTTTATATTTTCACATTTTCTTGCAGTGGACATCACTCTTTATCGCAATGGTTATCATGGGGACCTGAATGAGACATTCTTTGTTGGAGATGTGGATGATGGAGCACGGAAACTTGTTCAGACCACATATGAGTGCCTAATGCAAGCCATCGACGCAGGTCAGCCTCAGTGTTGGGCACCTGTTGACAGTCCTGTGTGTTGATGGGCCAGGAATGACTAGGTTCCGCAGCTCTGTGCATTCCTTGTACCTTCCAGGTTTGCCCCCGTTCTACTTGAGTTAGTTTTGGACATCAGCAATAATGGATGAAAGGATGATTTGGGAATCCTTTGGTGGTGATAGACTAGATGAATAGTTAGTGTTTTTTGTTTCTTCTGTGATTTATCTTCCTTTTCTTTGCCTGATAAATGAGGAGGACTGTGAAGATGGTTTTTTAGTGCAACTTTTACTCTATTTTTAAAATTCAACTACATAAATATTGTTTTCCTTACAAAAATTAAAACTGAAGATTGTGAGTGAAAAATGTGTGATTCTAGTTTACACTTGCCTCCCCTCTTTTAATATTTCTCTGTTTTCTCTAGAGATATCCACTGTTACCATTTAGGTTTTTTCTCTTTCCTATGAATTAATGCACGCATATATGTGTATGTGTTAAATTAGGTTAAATGGAATCATAATATTTGTTATGTGTAACTGGGCTGTTTTTTCAACTGTCATAGAGATCTTTTCAAGTTAGCATATTACCTACAGACATAGATTGACCTCATTCTTTTAATGGCTATGTATTATATTCTGTAGTATTAAAATGTCTATAACTATTCTGTTGGATTTTGGTGATTTCCAGATTTCTTGCTATTGTACTAATGGGTTGGGGTGTATTTCTGGAGGATTTTTCTCAGGCTGTCTTTGTACATATAAACAACTTATCCAGGCTTTTTTGTTTAATAACTATCTTATGGGGATAAGAGAAGGAAAGGGGCTGGGCGAGGTGGCTCCCGCCTGTAATCCCAGCACTTTGGGAGGCCGAAGCAGTTGGATCACCTGAGGTCAGGAGTCCGAGACCAGCCTGGCCCACATGGTGAAACTGTCTCTACTAACAATACAAAAATTAGCTGGATGTGGTGGTGTGTGCCTGTAATCCTAGCTACTTCGGAGGCTGAGGCAGGAGTGTTGCTTGAACCCAGGATCATGCCACTGCACTCCAGCTTGGACGACAGAGTGGACTCCATCTCAGAAAAAAAAAAAAAGGAAAGGAAAGCTTTTAACAGCATCTTGTAGGAGTTGTTAACAAACTCTTAATAAATGGGCAAACAGCTTTCTAGTTAATCTTTATCATTTGAACTTTATTATCCAGTGTACTATCTACAACCCTCCCTAATCCCCCCAAATCTTGATGTCATGAACAGAATAGTGAATAGGACAGAGTTCTTAGACAAACACGCAGTTATCTCTAATAACATTGATCCAGTTTTTAAAAATTGTTTTTAGTGCATTCTTTAATGTGTATGAGAGATAAAGTTTTTACTCAAGTTGGAGGAATGGAAATGAAGGAATATGATTTTTTTTGTATCAATAGGTGAAAATTTTAAAACTTACTCGTTGTTGGTTATTTCAATTAATTAATTAATTAATTTACTTTAAGTTGGAGTCTCACTCTGTCAAGCTCTTGCCAGGCTGGAGTGCAGTGGTGCAATCTCAGCTCACTGCAACCTCCACCTCCTGGATTCAAGCGATTCTCCTGCCTCAGCCTCCCAAGTAGTTGGGACTCCAGGCACTCGCCACCACGCCCAACTAATTTTTGTATTTTTAGTAAAGATGGGGTTTCACCATGTTCACCAGGATGGTCTTGATCTGTTGACCTCGTGATCTGCCCGCCTTGGCCTCCCAAAGTGCTGGGATTACAGGTGTGAGCCACCATGCCTGGCCAGATTGTTGATTATCTTAAAACGTTAATACAGGAGGTATAATTGTGAGATAAGACTTTTTTTTTTTTTTTTTTTTTTTAGACAGAGTTTTGCTCTGTTGCCTAGGCTGGAGTATAGTGGCACGATCTCAGCTCACTGCAACCTCTACCACCCGGGATCAAGCGATTCCCCTGCCTCAGCCTCCCGAGTAGCTGGGACTACAGGTGCCCGCCACCACGCCCGGCTAATTTTTTGTATTTTAGTAGAGACGGGGTTTCACCATGTTGGCCAGACCTCGACCTCCCAAAGTGCTGGGATTACAGGTGTGAGCCACTGTGCCTGGCTGTAAGATAAATTTAATGTTTAGTTTGTATGTGTAAAAGCTTACGTTTGAAATAATTTTTAGCGTTTCTGCCAGATAATATAGTCAGTGTTTCTATTATTTTTGTTTCTCTGTGAATCAACTGAAGAAACAAAAAGAAAAAAAAGAAGGAAAAACCAGATAGTTAGAATGCTGTTTTATATGACGTATGACTGGAACTTGCCAACAGTCTTCATAACAGTAGCCAGGAGGGAACCTGAATATTGCTTGCTCTTTGCAAAGTGCTATGAATAACCTTTGTATATGTCATTTTTGCCTCTTTTTTTGCACCCCCCCCATTCCCCAAGTAGAGGGTTTGAAAAGCTGTTGAGATTAGGATTCTTTTTTTTCTTTTCTTTTTTTTTAATTTTTATTTATTTTTTATTTATTTATTCGAGATGGAGTTTCGCTCTTGTTACCCAGGCTGGAGTGCAATGGTGCAATCTCGGCTCACCACAACCTCTGCCTCCTGGGTTCAAGCAATTCTCCTTCCTCAGCCTCCTGAGTAGCTGGGACCACATGCATGTGCCACCATGCCCAGCTAATTTTTTTGTATTTTTAGTAGAGATGGGGTTTCACCACGTTGACCAGGATGGTCTTGATCTCTTGACCTCGTGATCCACCCGCTTCGGCCTCCCAAAGTGCTGGGATTATAGGTGTGAGCCACCACGCCCGGCCAGTTTTATTTTTTTTAAGAGATGGGGTTTCGCCATGTTGGACAGGCCGGTTTTGAACTCCTGACCTCAAGTGATCCACCCGCCTCGGCTTCCCAAAGTGCTGGGATTGCAGGCGTGAGCCACCGTGCCTGGCCAGAAATTAGGATTCTTCAAGTAGGGTTTTTCAGTCTATGCGTTTAGTGGCTTTTGGGCCTGATAATTTTTTGTTGGAGAGGCCTGTTCTGTGCATATAAGATGCTTCACAAGCGTTCCTGGTCTCTACCCACTAAATGCCAGTTATACCACCATCCTGTTTAACAACCAGAAATACTAATATATCTAGATACTACCCTTGGGGCCACAGCTGGCCCAGTTTGAAAAGTAAGGAAGACTTCCCCTGTTACTCCTTCTATGCAACATGGATTGCAGTTTTATTCCCCCTCCTACCTCAGGCTGATAGGAAGGCCTGGATAGGAATGAAAGAAAATCATTATGAAAATCAGCGTGATTTTGCTTTTTTGTTTGTTTTGAGGCAGAGTCTTGCTCTGTCACCCAGGCTGGAGTGCAATGGCGCAGTCTCGGCTCACTGAAACCTTCGCCTCCCAGGTTCAAGCCATTCTCCTGCCTCAGCCTCCCAAGTATCCGGGAGTACAGGCCCCCCACCACCACACCTGGCAAACTTTCGTATTTTTTAGTAGAGATGGAGTTTCACCACGTTAGCCAGGCTGGTCTCAAACGCCTGACCTCAGGCGATTCGCCTGCCTTGGCCTCCCAAAGTACTGGGATTACAGGCGTGAGCCACCATGCCTGGCCACAGCATGATTTTTCAAAACTAGAAACCTCCTTCCTTCTCCCCCCAAAATCAAGCTGGAAGATGCAGTTAAGAGCAAGTAAAAATGTTAATTAAAATGATTCCTTGAGCTATTTACCCTGAAATGGATGAGAGAGATACATTGTATCTCAACCTTAGGTTGGCAATCAGATAGGCTGAGTAGGAGACGGTAGAGAGTTAAGGATCTGCAATCATCTTGAGGTTCCCTAGGAGACTTACAGTGCCCAGCTCCTGGGTTTTAGTGCGAGGGAGAACCTTAATAATGATGAGAATCACTTCTTTTGTTTTGTGTTTTTTTGAAACACCAGTCAAATTCATAAAAATTAAACAGGTCAGGAAGTGTAGATAGTGAGAAGTACTTTTCCTATACTCTATCTCTAGGATTGTCTGTAGAGGGAGCTGTGGAAAGTTTGAGAACTGTTTTTGTGGGGAATCAAGAAGACCAGGGGAAGTAAGTCTTTCAGAAGGTGTCCAAGCTGAAACTCAGGACAACTTGTTACTTTTTCGACATTTCTTTCACTCCTAGTGCACTTTCTTACCTCTTCTGCTCACGTTAATAGAACACTTGGCTTTAGGGAAGGATGAGAAGAGAAGTGTATTTTCTTCTTTGTTGTTTGTTCTCTATTGTTGGAGAAACCAAAAGGTGCCTACTCCCAACCCCTTAATATTGTTGTGAGTCTAACATTTTTGGCATGAAGGGAACAGCTACAGATGCCCTTGGTTCGAATTTAGAACTTTACCAATTACTGGCTGTTTGGCTTCTCTGTGCCTCATCTGTAAGTTGAGGCATGGATGCATAAAAGTGTTTCGAAAGCTTCCTAGCACAAAGATAGTACTTGTTTTAGTTTTTTGTTTGTTGAGATGGAATCTTGCTCTGTCGCCAGGCTGGAGTGCAGTGGCGTAATCTTGGCTCACTGCAACCTCCACCTCCTGGGTTCAAGCGATTCTTCCGCCTCAGCCTCCCAAGTAGCTGGGACCATAGGCGTGTGCCACCATGCCCGGCTAATTTGTTTTTTTTTTTTTTTTAGTAGAGATGGGGTTTCACCATGTTGTCCAGGATGGTCTTGATCTCTTGACCTCGTGATGCACCTGCCTCAGCCTCCCAAAGTGCTCGGATTACAGGGGTGAGCCAATGTGCCCGGCCTAGTTGTTTTTTCATATTGAGACAAGGTCTCTCTCTGTTGCCCAGGCCAGAGTACAGTGGCAGGAACACTACAGTCTCAGCCTCTTGGGCTCTAGTGATCCTCCTATCGCAGCCTCCCAAGTGTAGCTGGGACTATAGACATGCACCACTATGCGGGGCTAATTTTTATATTTTTTGTAGAGACAGGGCTTTGTCATGTTGCCCAGGCTGGTCTTGAACTCCTGAGCTCAAGCGATCTTCCTGCCTTGGCCTCTCAAGGTGCTGGGATTACAGGCATGAGCCACTGCACCTGGTTGATAGTAATTGCTTAGTACATGTTAGTTATTATTCGTTTGTCATGAATTTTCTCTTTTCCTTTCAGTGAAGCCTGGTGTTCGGTACAGAGAATTGGGAAACATTATCCAGAAGCATGCCCAAGCAAATGGGTTTTCAGTTGTTCGAAGCTATTGTGGGCATGGAATCCACAAGCTTTTTCATACCGCCCCCAATGTACCCCACTATGCCAGTAAGTTCTATCCAGAGATTTGGTACATGCTCATTATTTATTCAACAAATACTTACTCATGCATTTAACAGTACCTACTACTTTTTATTCACTAGAGTTATCTCTTAGCTTTAATAGATAGATTCCCAAAATGTGTATTTGCTGAAATACAGTGCAAGTTCATATCTTACTCACATAATAGTCCAAGGCAGGTGTGTTTGCTCCCTGTGGGAGCAGGGCAGTTGCTGTGTGACACAGGCTGTGTCATCTTTGACCTATGGTTTTCAGCGTCACTTCGGAAGTTGTCCTCCTGGTCAGTAGATAGTTGGGAGTGTGGAGGTTGAAGCTTGGAAGGGTATGCTTGGGAAGTTTTAATAGCCTGGAATTGGCATAAATCATATTTATTTTCCACTGGCAGGAATTCAGTCACATGGCTACATCTGAACGCAAGGGAGGTGGGAAAACGTAATTTAGTTGAGTGTTACGGAAGAAAAGTAAACTTACTTAGGCAAACAGTCAGCAGTCTGCCACAGGCCTAGCCATGACTATTCTGATTCCTTAGGAGAAGTCAGTTCATCTTGCTTGGTTTGAATGCTTAATGTGTGTCAGATACTGTAGTATTTGTTCTTATAAATAGAGGGGAATAAACAAAATACCTTTCCTCAGGTTGAGTGCCATATGATATTATTACAAAGAAAGTGTAAGACAGCTAATGTCTTACAGAAACCTTTTCTGTAGAGAGAGAAGACATGTGCAGGAATAAATCTGTTATTTAGTGCTGGAAATGAAAGCTGTCCATGGTAAGTGACCTAGGAAGGAACTTAGCACATATTTATTGAGCCACTGCTAGATACACACACTTTCATTACCTTGTGCTTAAATTTTTTCATCTGTACAGTAATAGGGAATGGTACCTACTATAGAATTGTTATGAGGATTAAGTGAGATGATACATGGAAAGCGTTTAGAAATCTGCATGAAAACAGTACATGAAAAGCATTAATGTTTACAATGACAGTAATATGCATCATCTCATTTGATCATTGCAAGTCTATGGATAATTTCTTAGCCCTATTTTTTTAAAGGAACTCTGTGCTTACAGAGGTAATTTACTTGCTCAAGGTCACACGAACTAGTAATTAAATGCCAGACTAGCATTGATAACTGGGTTCTGTCTTGCTTTCTGGAGTCAATTTTTTCTTGCATACTTCATGCTGACAAGTAAGGACTGAAGAAATTTGGTGCTGGGTGCTGGGGAAGAACTAAAGGGTGATTGAAGTTTTGGTTCGGTGGAGATGAGAAAAAGCATTCCAGTTGGAGAGGGAATGTGAATATGTGCTTCAAATAGAGATGAACAGAGACAAGATAAGGTTGGCCGAGTTATTTGTTAAGTACTAGCAGCAGGCAGTCCAGGTGTGCTGAATCCCAGACTGAAGAAATTTGACTTCTGTGCCAGAATCTTCAGAAATACTTTTGAGCAGAAGAATGGCATAAGGAAGGATGTTTTGAGAAGACTAATTTGGCAGTGGTGACTAAGATGGATTGCGGATGGGAGTTATGAAGATAGTTGGCCTGATGGGCAGTTGTTGCTGTAGTTCAGGTGTGAGGTGGTAAAATCCTAGACATGGATAGTTGTGAAAAGAAAGTGAAATGAGTGAGCAACCTTTCTAAAGGAGAAGCTGGAGCAGTCATTCAGAGCAGGGGTCCCTAACCCCCGGGCTGCAGACAGGAACCAATCCGTGGCCTGTTAGGAACTGAGCTGCACAGCGAGAGGGGAGTGGCAAGCAAGCGAGGGTTACCACCGGAGCTCCGCCTCCTGTCTGATTGGCGGTGGCATTAGATTCTCAGAGGAGTTTGAACCCTATTGTTAACTGTTTGTGTGAGGGATCTAGGTTGCTCACTCCTTATAAGAATCTAATGCCTGATGATCTGAGGTGGAACAGTTCCATCCCAAAAACCATTCCCCAGGGCTTGTATCCCCGCAATCACCCTGGTCTGTGGAAAAATTCTATTCTATAAAACCGTTCTCTAGTGCAAAATAGGTTGGGGACTGCTGGTTTAGAGCACAGGACCTAATGTGTGTGAATGAATAGTTATTAGCAGACCACCTAATTCTTTTTATTTAAGCTGTGAATTATGCTTGAAATAAAAGCTAGCAACAGAAATAGGTAACTGACTTCACTCCTTCCTGTTAAACCCTGTAATCATCTGAATAATGCATTCTCTTTCACAGAATGGAAGGAGCTATTCTGGTTACAGTGAGGGGTGTGTATTTAAGAGTATGTGCAGGGGAGGGAATAAAAACAGACAGTCCCCTTACTTGCAGAGGCAATAAAATTGGAGTTTAGTTATGGATTTGAGTGAGAGAGAGACTGAAGACAGTAATATTTATGGGAGAAGGGGATTTTGGTTAGTGGTTATAGTGTCAGCAAAATATGTTGCCACCGTTACACAAAAGATGTCATGTGAGTTTCCTATTAAAGCATTTAATTAGAAGAAACAATTATGAAAAAAGGAGCAAGGACCAGGTATACTTTATATAGTTTTTTTGAGACAGGATCTTGCTCTGTCACCTAGGCTAAAGTGTGGTGGTTTAATCATGGCTCACTGGAGCCTTGACCTTCCAGGGCTCAAGCAGTCCTCCTGCCTCACCCTCCAGAGTAGCTGGTACTACAGGCATGGGCCACCATCCCTGGCAATTTTTATATTTTTGTAGAGGCAGGGTTTCTCCATGTTGCCCAGGCTGGTATCAAACTCTTGGGCTTAAAGCAGTCTGTTCACCTCAGCTTCCCAGGGAGCTGGGGTTACAGGCATGAGCCACCACATCCAGCCTTATATGTTATGTTTATGAAGAGTCAGATTTATATAAAACAAAATATGCTATGATCACTGTAGGTGTTAAACTATTGAGGGGTACTTTAAATGTAGCAGAGATATCTTTTGAAATGTAAATATTCTCTGCTTTAGTTTGTAACTCTATATTCCTAACCCAAAAGAGGGAAGAACCAGGAAATTATTGTATAACATTTCTTCACTCCTCTATGTAGCAGAAATCCTTGTTAGGTGAGAGTTTATTTGCTTCTATATTTGAGTCATTGGGTGGGAAGTAATGATAATACCCCACTCCAGGCCCTTGCAATACAGTGAATATTGCAATAAAGCAAGTCATACAAAGTTTTTGGTTTTCCAGTGCATAAAAAAGTTATGTTTACAGTATACTGTGGTCTGTTGTATGTGTGGTAACAATGCACAAACATTGATTTAAAAATACTCTATTGCTAAAAAATGCCAACAGTCATCTGAGCTTTTAGTGAGTTGTAATCCTCTTGCTGGTGAAAGGTCTTCCCTTGATGTCCACTGGCTGATGAGGGTGGTGGTTGCTGAAGGCTGGGATGTGTATTACATTCTCACATTGTTAGAAAGAAATTCCTGAATCTGGGTAATTTATAAAGAAAAGAGGCTTGGCTAGGCATGGTGGCTCACACCTGTAATCTCAGCACTTTGGGAGGCTGAGGTGGGCGGAGCACAAGGTCAAGGGATCGAGACCATCCTGGCCAACATGGTGAATCCCCGTCTCTACTAAAAATACAAAAATTATCTGGGCATGATGGTGCATGCCTGTACTTCCAGCTACTCTGGAGGCTGAGGCAAGAGAATCGCTTGAACCCGGGAGGTGGTGGTTGCAGTGAGCCGAGATCACAGCACTGCACTCCAGCCTGGCGACAAAGCGAGAATCCATCTCAAAACAAAAGAAAAAGAAAAGAGGCTTAATTGGCTCATAGTCCTGCAGGCTATACAGGAAGCGTGGCAGCATCAGCTTCTGGAGAGGCTTCAGGGAACTTAATCACGGTGGAAGGCAAAGAGGGTGTGAGGTGTCTCACATGGTGGGAGCAGGAGCAAGAGAGAGAGTGCATGGGAGGAGGTGCCACACACTTCTAAACGACCAGAGCTCATGACAACTCATTCACTATGCAGTACCAAGGGAGGTGGTGCTAAACCAGTTCATGAGAACTCCGTCCCCATGATGTAGTGACTTTCCACCAGGCCTCACCTCCAACACTAGGAATTATATTTTAATGTGAGATTTGGGTGGGAACACAAGATCCAAACCATATCAGGGTGGTCGTGGCAATTTCTTGAAATAAGACAACAAAGTTTGTTGCGTTGATTGACTCCTCCTTTCATGAAGGATTTCTCTGTAGCTTGTGATACTGTGTGATAGCATTTTATCCACAGAACTTCTGTCAGAATTGGAGTCAGTTCTCTCAAATCTTGCTCCGGTTTTATCAACTAAGTTTATGTAATATTCTAAGTCTTTTGTTGTCATCTCAACAATGTTCACAGCAACTTCGCTAGAGTTAGATTCCATCTCAAGAAACTACTTTCTTTGTTCATCCATAAGATGCAGCTACTCATCTGTTCAAGTTTCATCATGAGATTGCAGCAATCCATTCACATCCTCAGCCTCCATTTCTAATTCTGTTTCTCTTGCTCTTTCCACCGCATCTGCAGTTATATCCTCCACTGTGTTTTGAACCCCTCTCAGTCATCCAAAAGCGTTGAAATCACCTTCTGCCCTGTTCATGTTAATACTGATATTTGACTTCCTCTCATGCATCATGAATTTTCCTCCCATGAATCACAACTTTTTTGTTTGGTTTTTGTTTGTTTTGAGACAGGGTCTCACTCTGGTTGCCCAGGCTGGAGTGCAATGGCGTGATCTCAGTTCTCTGCAGCCTCCAACTCGTGGACTCAGGTGATTCACCCACCTCAGCCTCCTGAGTAGCTGGCATTACAAGTGTGCACCACCATGTCCAGTTATTTATTTATTTGTATTTTTAGTAGAAATGGGGTTTCATTAGTTGCCCAGGCTGATCTTGAATTCCTGGACTCACACAGTCTACCCGCCTCAGCTTCCCTTAGTGCTGGGATTATAGGTGTGCTCCACCGTGCCCGGCCTACAAATGTTTTTACTGGCATCCAGAATGGTGAATCCTTTCAAGAAGGTTTTTCAGTTTACTTTTGTGCAGATTCATCAGAGGAATCCCTGTCTATGGCAGCCTTAGAAAATGTATTTCTTAAATAATAAGACTTGAAAGTCAAAATTCCTTCCTGATCCATGAGCTACAGAATAGATTCCATGTTAGCAGGCATGAAAACAACATTCATCTCCTTGTACATCTCCATTAGAGCTCTTGGGCAATCAGGTGCATTGTCAGTGAAGAGTAGTATTTTGAGAGGATTCTTTTTCTCTCAGCAGTAGGTTTCAACAGCAGGCTTAAAATATTCAGTAAACCATGCTATAAATTGAGGTGCTGTCATCCAAGCTTTGTTCTTCCATTTCTAGAGTACAGACAGAGTAGATTTTGCTTCCTTCTTCAGGCATCTTAAGATTTGGAGAATGGTGGATGAGCATCGGCTTTAACTTGAAGTCACAAGCTGTGTGATTCCCTAATAAGAAAATCAGCCTTTTCTTTGAAGCCAGGTATTGACTTCTCCTCTCTAGTTAGAAAGTCCTAGGTGGCATTTTCTTCCATTAGGAGGCCGTTTTGATCTGCATTGAAAATCTGTTAGTATAGGCTGGGCACAGTGACTCACGCCTGTAATCCCAGCACTTTGGGAGGCCAAAGCGGGTGGATCACGAGGTCAAGAGATCGAGACCATCCTGGTTAACATGGTGAAACCCCGTCTCTACTAAAAATACAAAAATTAGCTGGGCATGGTGGCGCAGCCTGTAGTCCCAGCTGCTCAGGAGGCTGAGGCAGGAGAATTGCTTGAACCCAGGAGGCAGAGGTTGTGGTGAGCCGAGATTGCACCATTGCACTCCAGCCTGGGTCACAAGAGCAAAAACTCCGTCTCAAAAAAAAAAAAGAAAAAAAAGAAAATCTGTTAGTATAGCCACCTTCATCAATTATTTTAGCTATATCTTCTGGTTAATTTGCTACAGTTTCTACACCAGCACTTGCTGCTTCACCTTGCGTTTTTATGTAATGGAGACGGATTCTTTAAACCGCATGAGCCAACTCCTGCTAACTTCAACTTTTCTTCTGAAGTTTTGTCACCTCTTTTAGACTTCATAGAATTGAGAGTTAGTCCCTTGCTCTGGATTGGGCTTTGGCTTAAGGGAATGTTGTGGGTTGTGTGATCTTCTATCCAGACCATTCAAGCTTCCTCCATAACAGCAATAAGATTGTTTTACTTTCTTTGCAATTGTGGGTTCAGTGAAGTAGTGCTTTCAATTTCCTTCAAGAACTTTCCCTCTGCATTCACAACTTGGCTTAACTTTTTGGCACAAGAGGCATCTCTTTTGGCCTATCTAGGCTATTGACCTGCCTTCCTCATTATGTTTAATTATTTCTAGCTTTTGATTCAAAGTGAGAGACATGTGACTCTTCCTTTCATTGGAACACTTAGAGGCCATTGTCGGGCTATTAAGTGGCCTAATTTCAGTATTGTGTTTCAGGGACTAGGGAGGCCTGAGGAGAGGGAGAGAGAAGGGGAGCAGGCTGGTGTAGTAGTCAGAATACACATAAACATTTATTAGGTTTGCTGTCTTACATGGGCACAGTTTGTGGTGCCCCAAAACAATTAAAATTGTAACATCAAAGATCGATCACAGATCACTATAACTGATAAAATAATGAGAATGTTTGAAATATTGTGAAAATTGCCAAATTGTGACACAGAGACTTAAAGTGAACATGCCTTGTCAGAAAAATGACATTGCTAGACTTGCTTAATGCAAGGTTGCCACAAACCTTCAATTTATTTAAAACAAAAACAAAAACCAGTATCTAGTCGGATGTGGTAGCTCATGCCTCTAATTCCAGCACCTTGGGAGGCTGAGGCAGGCTGATCACTTGAGGTCAGGAGTTTAAGACCAACCTGGCCAACATGGTGAAACCACACTTCTACTAGAAATAGAAAAATTAGCTGAGCGTGGTGCACATGCCTGAAGTCCCAGCTTACTCAGGAGGCTGAGGCAGGAGGATCACTTGAACCTCAGAGTTTGGAGGTTGCAGTTAGCTGAGATCATGCCACTGCGCTCCAGCCTGGGCAACAGAGCAAGACTCCGTCTCAAAAAAAAAAAAAAAGAAAAAGAAAAGCAGTGTCTATGAAGCACAATACAGTGAAGTGCAATAAAACAAGATGTGCCTGCATATTATAGTCATTCTCTGAGAAACTGTAGATTAGGCACAAAATTTTTAAAAAGTACCTAACATAGTGTCTGCAGTAGTTCACTCAGATAATGTTTATTTGTTGAGTGAGGTATGTTGGGAAACTGAAACTTGAATCAGTGTAAAAATTATTGAGACATATGGTACATGTTGTTTTAGTCTTTGAAATCCAAAGTGTTTTTGCACTGATAGCCTGTCTCAATTCTGATTAGCCACTTTTCAAGTACTTTATAGCTATGCGTGGCCAATGCTCCCATATTGGACAGCAGAGTTCTAGATTCTTTCATCGTTTTTACTTTCTGTGACACCACACTGACATTCTTGACATTTTCTTTTTGGTTTCTCCAAGGGAATATAGACCAGTTCTGAATATTAAGCATGTCATTTTGAGAGAAAGTTTGTGAGTTTAGAAATTAAAAGTCAAATGTTTCTTTTTCTTTCTTTTTTTTTTAATGACCTTAGGATTTTATAGCAGTTTAGAAACTCCAGATTTGAAACCTGCAGTAAGTGTAGTTTGGCAATACCTAAGATAGTCGAAAGGAACACGATAGCTATTCATCTGAAAAGTTATGCAGGAATATACATGTATAGGGAAGATTAGGCCATACCTGGAAAGAGGACAGTTTAGTTGAGTCAGCCTAACTGGAGGGCAAATTTGCCATTCATTACCAAAGTTGTGGATCAGAACAACTGCACAGAGGAACCCTGAAAAGCCAATGTGTTAGCCATCTGGTGGTCAGGTTGGGCATTGCATTCATTCACTTAGCTGATAGCCTTATTAGGTTTTGTTTAATGTTGAATTTAAATTAGTTCTTCATTTTTGTCTTAAAAAGCCTATTCTTAGTTTTAATATTTTTGGTCTTTTTGAGGGGTATGGCAGGTCTGGTCACTGTAATTTATTGTTGTATTTCTCACGATGATCCTGAAAAAAAACTTGTTATTAATGAAGTTGGATAAAGAAACTAAAAAGTATTTGCAGAGAGAAATGGCGTTTGCTTTTTTGCTTTCAATTAAAAAAGAATGGTCTTCTCAGTTTTTCGGTTTTGTTTTTTTAAAAAGACAGAGTCTCACTCTGTCACCCCGGCGGGAGTGCAGTGGCGCGATCTCAGCTCACTGCAACCTCCGTCTCCTGGTTTCAGGTGATTCGCTGCCTCAGCCTCTTGAGTAGCTGGGATTTCAGCTGCATGCCACCATGCCTGGCTAATTTTTGTGTTTTTAGTAGAGACAGGGTTTCGCCATGTTGGCCAGGCTGGTCTCAAACTCTTGACCTGCCTCAGGTGATCCACTCGCCTTGGCCTCCCAAAGTGCTGGGATTATAGGCTTGAGCCACCTCGCCAGGCCTATTTTTTAAAAAGCAGGTTAGTGTGCATAGACCTTGTTCTTCTTTGAAGATGAGAAAAAGACAATAGCTTGTAAAATGTTATGAAAATCATGTAGTTTCCATGCACTGTGCCCCTATGTACAAACACATACATCCTCCCCAAGTGGTGGGAGATTTTTGGCATAATCTGAAACATCTGTCATTCTCCTTGAAATTTCTCTACCTGGATGAGTAGTGGAACTCTTGATTCTGTGATTGCAATTCTAGTCATGAGGTAATAGAAATCAAGGCACTTTTCTTTTATTCTTTGTTTTTATTTGCTACTTTTCTTTTTATAGAAGTGATACTCATATCTGAAATGCAGCCTATGAATATCTATTTTCCTAGAGAACATATAAACATAATGAAATGTTCCTAGGACAATATGTACACCATATTACATGGCTACCAGTATAATACCTGTTTGTTGAACTTTAAGAAAGGGAATCAGGAGAGGAGAAAGCAATTTAAGAATCACTGATGGGAATTTGAATTGTGTACTCTTTCTAGTTAGCTGTTCAACATTACACTGTTGGTTTTGCTACCTTTTGAGATTTTTTTTTCTTTAATTTCAGAAAATAAAGCAGTTGGAGTGATGAAGTCGGGCCATGTATTTACAATTGAGCCAATGATTTGTGAAGGTGAGAAAAAAGGATGCCATGACATTCTTTAATTGAATTTATATGTGTTTTAGGTTATTCATCATGTCAGTGGTCTCTTATGCCTGCTTGCTTTTTGCTTCCTGCTCCCTGTCCCCTCTCAAACTTGATTCAGTATCATGTGGAGAACTGAAAATTGTGGGGGTTGGCAAGAACGACATGGTTTCTATGTGGTAATCTGTCAGGAGATGTTGAAGTGCTTGAATCCTGGTCCCATTTCATGAAGATCATGTCAGAAGGTGCTCTGTAATAACGAGGCGCCCAGATCAAGTCTGTGTGGATGTTCTTGCTTGACGTGGGAGAGGGAAGAGGAAGGTACAAAGTAGAGCATTTGATGAGCCACGCAGTTTGAGGTAGACATGATTATATGATTTAATTCTTCATAATTTATAAGGTAGGTGTTATCCCCGTTATACAAAGTAGGAAACTGGTCCTTGAAGAGGGTAAGTAGTTTGCCTATAACTTAGCTTGTTACCTGGCAGAATTTGTCAGACTCAGCTCATGAGCTGTTTTGACGCTTTATAGTCTGCACTCATGTCATCACGTAGCATCATACAGCTATTTTGGGGAAACACACCAAGGACACGTGGCTCTGGCAGCCTCCCCACTGTTGTCCTTCCCTCCAGACAGGTTTGTAGCAGTGATAGGAGACATGGAGTCATGATTACGGCTTCTCACTGAGATTTTCAGAGTGATTCTAATAATGGAGCTTTCTGGTTAGGGGATGCAAAGTGAGGCAGTAGCAGTAGAGCTTGTGTGTCCTGAGCCCTATATTAAAGGATACTCCCTCTCTGGATCCTTCCAGTCTTTTTATAACCCAGTCTTGGGAATGACTGCCATATTCTCTTTCTTAGAAGTGATTCACTGAATACAGCCCATACTCAAGGGGAGCAGGAGCTCACACAAGGCCGTGCATGCCAGCAGGGTGGGGATCACTGAACTCACTTTAGAGGCTGCCTTCTTAAGCTGATTTCTTACTGCCTTTTCTGTAAAATGAAAATTAGAATCCCTGTCTTGCAAACACCCAAGGCTGCTATAAGAACTGAGATGATTTATGTTAACGTAAAGTACTTTGTATGATTTAAAGGACTGCACAGATGTAAAGTTTTTGTCATGCTCTTGTAATAAGGATAAAGTTCTGATCATATGCAACCAGTTGTAAAGACAGTAAATATTTAGCAATGAAAAGAAAGACAGTGGGAGGAAAATGTCATTTTGGCTACATATTTCCATTAACTGGCACCTGTTTGATGAGCCATGATGCAGTGTTTTCAGTAAGCAAATCACTTTCTATACAGCCAGCACAGGTAATTAATCATCAAATTATCACAGGTATACTTTAGTATAACTCAGCTAGATTAAATCCCAGCTCTGGAATAGAAAGTCCCAAATCTGCAGGAGAATTTCCTGAGAATAGCCAAATATATTTGACTTGACATTACTAAAAATCCTGTTTTATCAGATCACCATAAAATCATAGTAGTGATGTTCTAAATGTGTTGGTGTAAAGGCCATTACACTGAAAAACATCTGTTTACTCATCTTTAGGTGCTTGATGAGGCATGAGTTAACTTTTTTAGGCTGCCTCGTATTTTCTTTTTAGTCTGGGATTTAATATTGGACAAAAGTAGTTTACTTCACAACATAGTTTATGTTCTAAGATTTGTGTGTCTGAGTCAGTGAGTCCTTGAAGTAATATATTTCACCTGAAGATTTTTCAAAATAAAAGTATTGATTTTTTTTTTTACATCTAATTTTGAAACAAGAAAGGTCTGCAAATTCATCTTTTACAGTAGTATCTAGAACTGCCTTTCTCATTCCACTCTGCCTCACATTCTCTTGGGCTTTTGCTTTCTGCTTTCCCTCCTTGTGCCTTCTTCACCCCCTTTCCTGCCTTTCCTTGAGTTTTCTTTCATGGCCTCCCAGATTCTTTCACTGTCCTTTCACTTCCCTTCTCTGGTTTCAGCTCTTATCCATACTATTCTGCTTCATATTTTTCTTATCCTCTCATACCAGTCTTTCTCTTTGTCCCTCTTCTGGTTCCAGAGATAGAGTTCACAAAAATTTTACTGTAAAATCTGTTCTCACCATCTGTTTGTGTGCCTACCATTTTGAAATTATATCAGGAATTGAATGCTATAATAAAACTATGAACACATGATTTCCTTCACAATATATGCTGACTATGGTTTTGTCAGTTGCCAAAGTTATACTCGGAAAGAGCGAACTTCATTAATTCAAGTTGTTTTCCTTTCCAATTTTTATTGTAAAATATACATCTCAGTCATTTTAAAATGTACAGTTCAGTATTATTAAATACATTCATAATGCTGTGCACTCACCACCACCATCTATCTCCAAAAGCCTTTCATCTTGTAAAACTGACACTCGACCCATTAAACACTCCCTTCCCATCCCTCTCTATTCCCAGCCCTTGGCATCCACCATTCTGCTTTCTCTCTCCATGATTTTGACTGCGGTACTCTACCTCATATAAGTGGAATCATTAAGCATATGCCTTTTAGTGACTGGCTTATTTCACTTAGCATTATGACCTCAAGGTTCATTTGTAGCATATTGCAGAATGTCCTTTTTAAAAAATTTCGTATTTTAAAATTGACAATTACTGTACATATTCATAGGGTTCATAGTGATGCTCGGATACATATAATGAAACATAATTAATTAAAGTTTATACTTAAAGTCATGATTGGTACCAATGTGTTGTCTAAAATGAAATCCAGCACCTTTATTTTGGAAATTCCATCCTGATTTGATATTTGGGATATATAAAAAATGTGATTGTAATACATCTGAAGAAATTTAAACATCGGACATACTGAAGACCAAAATGAAGTTGGAAAGACATTTAGCTAAAACAATTGGCGTGTAAATAAGGATCTTAGTAGTGAATTTCTCCTTGGTTTTCTTCTTGATAGAGTTCATTTAGAAAACTGAGTGATTGAATTAAGAAATTGTTTTCGTTTAAGGCGGATGGCAGGATGAAACCTGGCCAGATGGTTGGACTGCGGTGACAAGAGATGGAAAGCGGTCTGCTCAGTTTGAGCACACCCTCCTGGTCACGGACACTGGCTGCGAAATCCTAACCCGGGGACTTGACAGTGCACGGCCTCACTTCATGTCTCAATTTTAATTTTGCCAAGATGGCACATCTCAGTGATATCTTCTTACTGTACTATGCATTTTATTGAGAGTACAGAAAGGAAGAGGAACCTTTTTTTTTTTATCACTTGTTTTGTTTTGACTATAGATATGAAAGGACTACAGCATTTGATGTGTGTCCTCAAGAACTTGTCTTGGGTCTGAAAAAACTGAGAAGAATAAAGGAAACCTTGCTCAACTCTTCAGCCCCCTCCCCCTGCACACCTGTTTTCTCATTTGCCCTTTGAGCACTTTTACTTAAATTTGCTTCTAGTTGCTTTTATCACTGCCACAAAATGGCCGTCAAGAGCCAGCTGCTTTCCAGGTGAACACTGGAAATGAAAATCCTTGAACCTTTAGCAATATGTGTTGCACCAGATTTTTAAAATTACATATATGGAAATATATATGTATACATTTTAAATTCCATATACATAATTACCAAACACTATGAGACCCGTGGTTTGTGTTGGTTCTGCTCTGACAGGTTTATATCCTCTCACAAATGGATCCACAGTTTGCAGTGATTTAATTCCTGGTTGGGATTTGGCCTCCCCTTTCCCCCGTGCTAACGATTTACCCTTGTAATTGTGCATAGGGAAGGAAGCACTCACCCAGTGAGACTTTCTCCAATGTGGACTGTGTGTGTGTCAGTGAATGAATGTAGTAAAATTCACTTTGGAAGGTTATCAAGCTTTTTAAAATCTAGTTTATGGCAAAAATAGCCGTTTTCCAAGTGGTAGCTGACTGTTGGAGGGCATGAGAATTTTCATAATACACTGCTATTTCAGACCTCTGTTTGGTCAGAAATGGAAAAGAAAAAGCCCCCTTTCTTCCCTTTTCTGTTTTACTTCAAGGGCATACCCTGGAGGTGATCAGAGAAGGGTGGATGCACTGTGGCAGAGGATGGGGAAAGAGTTCTAAACTGTCTCCAGCTGTGAGCCCAGGAGGTCAAATGAGCTATTTAAGTCTAACGTTTAGTAAGTAAGCGTGATAGTGATGAGAAAGGAACTTTGTGTACTGTAACCTTGCAGTAGAGACGCAGCTGTCCTTGGTGTGCTGAAATACACCTCACCTTTACAAAGTTGGGAACCTCAGTAGAAATGACCTCAGCTGCCCAATATCTGTTCCTTTCAGCAGTTAAGTAGGAGTGTATCAATGAAGACATATCGGATCATGAAGTCATTGTCATTAGAGTGTACTTGATTACTGGGTATCCTTGTAATATAATTTCATACCACTGACACATTATACTTGTAGGAGAACATCTTTCCCAGAGTGCCTCAGACCTTATTGCTTTAAAATATAATAATGTTTTCATTACTTTTATTATTTTAATGATTTAGTAAAGTTGACTGAATCTGATACAGACTTTTGGGGGTATGTGTGTGAAGTTTTTATCAAACTGTAATATTTGTGAATGGAATGCCTTGCAATATGAATGTTAATATAATGTGTAAAGGGAGATTAAAAAGTTTGAATGATTATCCCACCATGTAGTCATTAACTTTGCTGCATTTCTTTGGGATTTCAGAGGGAAATGGTGGGAATGGGAAGGCTGTTTGATAATCTAAAATAAATTCAGGACCATTTGAGTAGAAACGCTTTTTCAGGTGTAATGGCTGTACGTAAACTCAGCAGAGCGCCAATAGCATTTGAGATGCAACCATGTTTTTGAGCGCTTTTAAGACAGAATGCTGAATATTAGGGGAGCGTTTTATGTGCTGATTGTGGAATTAACAGTGTGGGCTTATTCAGTGTCTGTCATTAGAAGATAAGCTCAAGGAAGAAAGATATTGGTGGTGGGAGAGTTTTTTGCTTAAAAGATAAAACGCCACACTGGTGACAATGCTTTTCTTGGTTTGGGAGATTTTAAAACAATATGGGCTCTAGTCTAATTGCATATATCTAATTACAAATGTTCATTGGATTTAGGTGATAAAACATCTAGTTTCATCATTCTGCGACCTTTTTACAAAATAAGTCAGCTTGGTGTATGAGCCTGTAGTACTAGCTACTCAGGAGACTGAGGTGGGGGAATCGCTTGAGCCCAGGAGTTCAAGGTTACACTGAGCTATGATTGTGCCACTACAGCTGGGTAGGAGAGTGAGACCTCATCTCAAAAAAAAAAAAAAAAAGGATTAACTTCTTTTTTTACATTAACCTTTAGAATCTTTCTTTTTTCCTGTCAGTCTTCCAACTCCTTTGGAATTGTAACTTAGAAGAAGGGAAACATGATCTTCATTTTATGTCTTTTGTTGATAAAATGGATTAACAAACACCTTTATACCACTTGGCACCCATATATCTAAGTTAATAGGCAAGAGGAGGTGAGGTGGTTTAGGAATTTTTTTGCCCGATTCTTCAGTTTGTTCTTTAATGACTAGGGTTTTCATTGGATTTGGTTAAAATTGGCTTAACTTCTATTCAGTGGTATCTGTAAGTGATTTCCTTCTTGTTTTCCCCTGCTTTAAAAATTTTTTTTATGTCCAACTTTTTATATTGAAAATTTTCAAATTATAGAAAAGTTGAAAGTATAGTATAGTGAAATAATCATATCCTTTACCTTTATTTAACAATTGTCATTTTGTCACCTTTGCTTTATCTCTGTATAAACACTTTTCTTTTGAAAGAAGGAACATTGTACTTCACCCTACTATGTCAGCATGTATCTCTTAACCTAAGGACATTCTTTTACATGATCATAATATAATTAGAAATTTAATACTGATACAGAATTATCTAATGTATAGTACATAAACTAATTTTCCCCAAAATGTTTTTTAATGCTTCCAAACCCGTGGCATTTGGTTGTCATGTATTTCTAATCTCTCTCTCTCTCTCTCTCTTTCTCTCTCTCTCTCTTTTTTTTGGAGATGGGAGTTTCACTCTTGTCACACAGGCAGGAGTGCAGTGGCACAATCTTGGCTCACTGCAACCGCTGCCTCCTGGGTTCAGGTGATTCTCCTGCTTCAGCTGATTGTCCTGCTTCAGCCTCCTGAGTAACTGGGATTACAGGTGCCCGCCACAACGTCGGCTAATTTTTGTATTTTTGGTAGAGACGGGATTTCACCATGTTGGCCAGGCTGGTCTCAAACTCCTGACCACTGTTGATCCAGCTGCCTTGGCCTCCCAAAATGCTGGGATTACAGGAATGAGCCACTGCACCCGGCCTTAGTCTTCTTAACTCTAGCAGCCATGTCTAATCCATTGAAGCGAGGATCTTTTGCTTATCTGTGGTGGCGGATATCACAAAAAGTATGCACTGGCCTTTATTTGAACTCATCAGCTGTTGTTAGTGTATTTTGTGTGTGGCCCGAGACAGTTATTCTTCTAGTGTGGCCCAGGGAAGCCAGCAGGTTGGACACCTATGCTAGAGTAACCAACACCCCATGCTAGAGTAACTCTCACACCTTTTTTGATGTCTTATGAAATGGATACTTGAAAAATCAGGTTAGTTTACAAAAGTCTGTTTGTCTGATAGTTCCTCATGAGGATAGATTGAGGATAAACATCTCGGTGGAAGACTACAGAGATGCCAGTTGTATGCCCCATTTATTGTACAACATGAGGTACATAATGTTCTTGGCACCTTATTGCTGATGTGAAGTTTGATCACTTGGTGTTTGTCAGACCTTTTCACTGTAAAAATACTTTTTTTCTTAAACAGATAGCTGGGAGATTAATATTTGCTCATTTGCTTGATGCTACAAGATAGATATAAAATTGTTTCAAAATTACTACACCAAAATCACTGCTAACAATAAAGTATGTAATTTCTTTGTGATTCTTTTTTTCTTAGAACATATCATTTGAAGTAATTTAGATCTTATTGTCTGAATTTTATAAACCATGGGCTGCTTTTTAACAATGAATGCAGTGAATCTTGGGGGCAAAAAATACAGTAGGGGAGGATATTTTAGTGGTCTGGAAGTTAGAAATACTGGAACTGTTTGAGACGGTGTAGTAAGATTCTGCCGACATTTGATGGCGTTTAACTTTTACCAAGCTCTCTAGCTACAAGAGGAGCAAATTATACCACTTGTAAATTATGCCACATTTGTGGCAGTGTGGCTCGTTTTCCAACTCCTTTATATTAGAACATTACATCTAGATGTTCATATCTTAGGAACAATTTGCAGCCTTCATAACATAGGCTGCATTAGGCTAAAACCTATGAAAATTGTGTTGTGTTCTATTTTAAAAATTGACACCTAAGGAAAGGTTAGCTTAGCACATAGTCTATGTATGGAAACTCTCTGGCCCTCTTGTTGCAGCCTTCCCTTGTCTTCCTTTTGGTGCTAAGTAGGAAAAAGAGAAAAATAGTTTGCATTTATTTGGATGTTTGCAAGATGATACAGGAATAAGGTGGCCCTGGCTACGTGTTATCTGCTGCTTTTCATTTTGGGGACTGTGGGTGAGCAACAACAGAACTGTCTATATATGGCAATTCTGGTTATTTTTGAAAAGTGTCAACACTGGTATTTTACTAGAATAGTTCAAAAAGATAATATGTGAAGCACTCAAGAAGGACCTCCTATAAAAATTTTCACATCACTATTGTGCTTGTTAGTCGTTTACAGTATTTTAATAGTTTTTGGTTGTTGTTGCTGTTCCCCAGGCTGGAGGCAGTGGTATGATTATGGCTAACTGCAGCCTTGACCTCCTGGGCTCAAGCAGTTCTCCCACCTCAGCTTGTCAGGTAGCTAGGACTACAAGCATGTTCTAACACATCTGATTATTACTATTTTTTTTTTTCTATAGAGACAGGGTCCCACTGTGTTGCTCAGGCTGGTCCTTGAACTCCTGGCCTAAAGTGATCCTCCCACTTTGGCCTCCCAAAGTGCTTTGGATTACAGGCGTGGGCCACCACACCCGGCTGATTTCTACAATTTTTAAATTGATTCTTTGGCTAGGAGAACAAATCACCACACCTCTCTGTGGCAGTCTCTTTATTTGTTCAGTGATGTGACAACTACCAACTGTTTTATTCTATATAGAATGACTTGCTATGAAGCAAATTTATCTTATTTCAGTAGTAGGATCAGAGATCACTGGACAATTAAAGGTAGAATTTTTTTAAACTTAAATCTGAATTTGAGCCCTGGATGATTCTGAGGAAACAATGCCAAGGATAAGAACGTTTAGTATTAACTTGCAGATTAGAGAAAGAGATCAATGTATTTTAAAGCGTGTTCTGCTGTTTTATCTTGCTTAACATTATCTCAATATTTTTGGCAGTCAAGAGTACCTGTTTAAACTGGAGGTAATTCCATGATGGGTTATCACTCCTTTCTTGAAAGGAGCATATGCATATTTCTCTTACACATAAGGAATTCTGATATAATGTCCAGTTTGATAAAAATCAATCTGCTTAAGAGCCCATTACGCTGCTTTGTCACCAAAAGAAATCTTGTATAATGGAGGACTTTGCACATCCTTGTTCACTTGGTAGTTGTTCCTTAAAGACACAGTTACCTTGGTATAGTTCTATGCAACTATTATCTAAATAGCTGTTTATACAGTACTTAATAAATTGTTTTCCAAATGTGTTTGTAGTAAACTTTTTCTAAAAGGTATTTGCTGACAAAGAATTTGATCTTGTGTGTGAACTGAAAAAAATTGGCTGAAACCAGTTAGTCAATAAAGTGTGTCTGTAGGCCAAAATAAATAACTATTTAGGACTTTGATCATCAGCAGGCTTGGCAGATTGATAGCCAAGAAGAAAAGTTCTGAAGCATTCTGTGCATGTAAAATTCGTTTCCCCTTCCCCGAGTCTTTTGATAATTACCAGCTAAGTAAAATTTTCCATTCAAATGAGATGAACAGAAATAGTGCTATGTATACTTTTGTGGAGCCATTTTTGTTAGGTGTAAAGTTGTACACGTTGATTGGCTCCACTGTAGTAAAGTATACCGTTTTTTCCATACCTCCATCCCAAATGACCTCACCATCCCATACATGCTACTCTATGTGTTGGTTCTGTGTGAATAAAGAACTTGTCCTATGTCAGACATGCCTGTATATGGACTGTCTCCAGTGAATATCAGTAGGTAGGTTAAGTAGAATAGCCAAACATGCTAAAAATGGCAATGCAGGAAATACTTAAAGAGAAATTTTTATATTTCCAATTAAACATAATAAAGATGCTTAAGTAAGTTCCTTACATGGAAAAATTTTAGATCCTTTAAAAAAATTGTACTAGCTTTAATGAAATACACAGTGGAAGTTAATGTCCATCTGTATTGCAGTTATATAGCTCTTGTCCAAAAAAGCAGCTTAAAGATACTTTCAAGTTTTCCAACAATTAATAATTTATTATATATTTCAAAACCCCAGCTAAAAGAGCAACTTTGGAATGTTCTTTTAGAAATGATTGTTGAGGTGATGGATATTCCAATTACTCTGATTTGATCATTATACATTGTATGTACATATCAATATCATGTGCCCCATAAGTATGTGCAACTATTATGTATGAATTTAAGAAATTTCCTAAAAATACTTCCAAATGGTTGAATCCCAATTTTGGACAGCCAAGGTAGATTTGCTGACATGCACATATTGAATGATTTTTGGATTTTTTTTTTTTTTTTTTTTTTTTGAGACCGAGTCTGGAATGCAGTGGCACAATCTTGGCTCACTGCAGCCTCTGCCTCTGAGTTCAAGTGATTCTCCTGCCTCAGCCTCCCAAGTAGCTGGAATTACAGGTGTGTGCCACCACGCCCAGCTAATTTTTGTATTGTTAGTAGAGACAGGGTTTCACCATGTTGGCCAGGCTGGTCTCAAACGCCTGATCTCAAGTGATCCACCTGCCTTGGCCTCCCAAAGTTCTAGGATTACAGGCGTGAGCCACCATGTCCAGCAGTTTTAGTCCTATGCTTTATTTATACTTTGTCCCCAAAACTATTTGATTCCTCAACATACATAACATCATTGATTCCATTCAAGACGATGTATTAAAATGACCTTAAAAAGAAAGACTTGGCTGGTTGCGGTGGCTCACACGTGTAATCCCAGCACCTTGGGAGGCCGAGGTGGGCACATCATCTGAGGTCAGGAGTTCAAGACCAGCCTGGCCAACGGGGTGAAATCCCGTCTCTACAAAAGTACAAAAGTTAGCCGAGCATGGTGGCGTGTGCCTGTAATCCGTTACTCAGGAGGCTTAGGTGGAAGAATTGCTTGAATCCGGGAGGCAGAAGTTGCAGTGAGCCAAGATCATGCCATTGCACTTCAGCCTGAGCGACAGAGTGAGACTGTCTCAAAACAAACGAAAACAACAACTTGATAACTATAGTCAAGTCTCATGATCCAGGAGTTCTAATAGTAAAGATTTTGTAAAATTGGTTTTTATTGTTTTTGTCACAGGGTTTCACTCTGCTGCCCATGCGGAAGTGCAGTGGTGCAGTAACAGCTCACAAGCAGCTTCATCCTCTCAGGCTCAAGCACAGATTTTGTAAAAGTGATTCTTTATACTAGATCTCTGAAAGAGACAGTTGTGCTTTCAGCCAGGAAATGCTAATACTAAACTTAATCGGCTGGCTCAAGAGTATGTACTTAACTGTGCCAGAAATGAAAAGTAAATTCAATAATTGGCTAGCTCCAAGAATTGGAGTAGTAATCTTTTTTTTTTTTTTTTTTTTTTTAATAGGGTCTGTCTCTTGCACACACTGTGCAGTGTTGCGATCATGGCTCACTGCAGTCTTGGCCACCAGGGTTTAAGCGATCTTCCAAACTCAGCCTCCCAAGTAGCTAGGACCACAGGCACGTGCCACCATGCCTGGCCAATTAAAAAATTTTTCTAGAGATGAGGTCTCACTATGTTGCCCAGGTTGGTCTTGAACTGAGGCCAAGTGATTCTCCCACACTGGACTTCCAAAGTGCTGGGGTTACAGTTGTGAGCCACCACATGTGGCCTACTTTAGTATCATCTTAAAACTGCTTTACATTTTCATAGTGGTGAACCTAAAAATGTTTGCCATTGCAATTCATGTGTATCTCGTGTAGTATGAGAAGAAAAGTGAAGGGAATAAGACCTTTAGGAGTTATCATCAGCTCTCCTCCGTAACTACTGTATTATTGCAGTTGCCAACATAGGATACTTTTGTTCCTAGAAGGCTGGGCTACACCAAAGATTAGAAGCACATTTCCTACAGGTGGAGTAGAAACTAGTTTTAATTTCTCCTTCCTTCCAGTTCACTTAGGCTAATGGTTTAGGCCTTCATGTGTCTCCAGCCCTCTAGTTAAAACAGGACGGAAGCTGTACTACATTGTCAGACACTTCAAATGCACCCAAGTTCTGAAAAGGGGAAGTCCTAACCATAACTACGTTTCCCACTTTTCAATCAATAACATATTGCTTTCTCACACAATCCTGCGACAGCATTTAAGCCATATCAATAAATTTAAAAAGCACACAACGTCAGTCCAACCAAAAGATATTTCCATGGTAAACATGATGCACTGATAGAGTCTGAAATACGCTATCATGTGGAGAAAAAAGGGAACAGAATAGTGTTGACAGTATTCCTTTTGTGTAATCTTAAAGGATGTGCTATTGTGTGCATAGAAACTCCTGAGAAAATACATAGGAAACTTCATAATGATCACCCATTTTTTGAGGAAGTATGTAGCTTTTCTTTCTCATTATGTAATTTCCTGGCAATTTGTATTTTCTAACCCTTAGGTATACTGCATTCATGAATTTATTTTTATGTCAAGGATTATCGGGAAGGTAAGATCCTGAACCATTTTTGTTTGCGTCTTTATACTTCTCAGGATAAAATAAATGTTACTGCCAAGAGGAAGATTTATATATGTGACTACATTAAAAGTTTGTTCAACAAAATACCATAAAGTAAAAAGTCACAAAATAGGCTAGAAGATATTTGCAACATACAAAACTGACAAATTATGTCTAGAATAAGAACTACTAAAAATTATTCAGAGAAAGAGAAGTAACTCAATAGAAAGTGGGGCACAGGATATGAACAGCTTCTTCACGATAAAATATCCATCCGAATGAAAGATTTAATGAGAAACTGAGGAAAATGCAAACTAAAATCATAATAAAACACCATTCCACACTCATGTAATTCACAAAATTACACATCCACTTTAAAGAGCAATTGGTAATATAAGGCTAAATGTGTTTATTCTGTGATACACATAAGTAACTAATGCAGTGAGCCCAAAGCAGAAGAATGTTCCACTGCAGTGTTTTAATATAGAACCTCTGGAAACAACTTCATGCCTTCAGTTGGAGAACAGATAAATTAGGATATAGTTCCCATAACTGAATACTGCTACATAGTACTAAAATTAATGAATGAGAGCTTAACATACAATATAGATTAATTCTACAATAATGAGTGAAAAAAGAAAAGCCGTAGAACGAGCCAATTTAAGTTGTAAAAACATAAAACAGTACTAAAGAGTAGATGGTTTAGGATAAATACAGTGAAAGGATAGTAACACACACAGGAATGATAAACATCAAATTTTGGATGACGGTTATCTCTGGTGGGGAGGAACAGGAATGTGATCTGGAAGTGGCAAAATGTTAAGACTTGACAAAATTAGGTGCTGGGAACTTGGCTATCCGGTATATAATTCACTATAGAAATAGTACATCCACAACCAATACACATATACACCTATTTAATCCCAGAATGCTGTTTCAGTAATATTTTAGTGCTCCCTGTGGCTCAGATGCCATACTAGGAATTTGGGGTACAGGTATGAACAAGGCACAGTACCTGCCTTCAAGATAATCTCACAGAAGCAGGCCTGGATCCGATTGATTAACTTTGTCACTGACGGCTAAGATCTGTTCTTTAATCAACGGGCCTGAGACATTTAAAAGTTTAGCCAATGTTACTGAGGTTCCTCCAGACACTTCCCTGCTTCCTTTACAGAATGAAGATAATGGGCAGACAAACCATGATAATGATTACAGCATAAAACAAAGAAGAGAACTTCCACACAAATGTAGAAATTACTTTTATTATGTTAAAATATTCCTTAATTAGCTAGCAATTATTTATGTGGAGGAGGGGTCCAGAAAACAGGTTCATGACTGAATTGTCCTTGATTACAGAGATGCATGAATTACACATATCACACTATTGTGTGGCGTAGCTGCTGAAGGTCTGTGAGGCTGTGAGCTTGGAGGCGCTTCTCCCTGCCTGTTAGGCGGCTCCCGTCGCATCATGACAGGATGCACGTTATTTCTCTCTTTTGAATTAAATCTTTACAACAGTGCGAATGCTGTAAAAGGAAGCAAAATATACTATGTTTTAAATGATACCTTTAAGACCACTAAAATTGTGTTTTTTGACTCTCCGTCCCCTCAAACTCCACATCGTTATTACATTCTATGACATATAGTTAAAGAGAAAGCTTACCTCTTTCCAGAATGCATCAGTTCAAAGGCTTTGTTAATTTCATCAAAAGACAGATTGTCAGTCACAAATTCATCAACTTTTATCTTTTTGGACATATATTCAGACACCAACTTTGGGACACTTTCTACACTCTTCCATCCTAAAAGAAACCACACATTAACTTATTCAACAAATTTCTGCAGTATGCTTATTATTACTTAGTGGAGGACACAAAGTCATTTAAGAGAATGAATTTTTTGATGAGTTAAAGAGTAATGAAAAACTCCAAAATAGCATGGAGATGAAGAATTTGACAAGCACCTTTCAGTTAAGAAGTCAATACTTCTGAGAATTTTCCTTTCTCTGTATTAAGATTTACTAAAACTTCATTAAAGTTTTGGCCAACTGAGACTTTTAAACTACCCAGGACAGAAGTCTGGAAGTCTCAGCAACAAGCTTATTTAGGTCCACATCAGCAAAGATTTCTATAATCATGATATTCAAGGAAGAAAAACTGATATAATACAGGACTTTATTTCCTTGTTTTGAAATTTAACAGTGAAATAGGGATAGCATCTCAGAACAGAAAACTATGAAACTGAAAAATGAAGTAGAACTCTTTAGCTAAATGGTAGGATTTTGAATAAAATTAGGTGCTACAATTTCTCACTGTCTCTAAAGAAGGAATACAATCAACGAGAAACCTTCTCACCTTCCAAGGATGCATTCAACCATATTTCAAACCTCTTTTGAGCCTTTTCCAAATCTCCCTTATATTGCCAATAATTATTTTTTCCCCACAAATTGTGGAGATTTTTTTTCTTCCTTAAATCTCCTGGTAACTGAGATGACCACAGCCACTCTTGTTCTCTAGACAAAAGCTTCTATTATCTTTGGTTCATATTTTAGCAATGCAAGGGGCCTCAATGACACAGCGAATTACCCAACCAGCATGTGATAGAATGAGCCTTCAGTTAGGGGTTACTACCAATACCCCCTGGATCAGCCAGGGATGGAATGCCCTTTCAAATACAGCTATGGACTTCAAGTTGATGCCCCTGAATAGCATACATGGCTTAAAAAGTTTCTTCTAAGATACTCAGCTGTGCCATATATCTAGAGCTTTGAAGAGGAGGGCAAGTCAGATTGACATTTTCTTTTTTTTTTCTTTTGAAATGGAATCTTGCTCTGTGGCCAGGCTGGAGGGCAGTAGCACAATCTTGGCTCATTGCAACCTCTGCCTCATGGGTTCAAGCGATTCTCCTGCCTCAGCCTCCCAAGCAACTGGGACTACAGGTGTGTGCCACCACACCCAGCTAGTTTTCGTATATTTAGTAGAGACGGGGTTTCACCATGCTGGCCAGGCTGGTCTAGATCCCTTGACCTCGTGATCCGCCCGCCTTAGCCTCCCAAAGTGCTGGGATTATAGGTGTGAGCCACAACGCCCGGCCCAGATTGACATTTTCTAAGGCAAATTCTGTAGTATAAAGAAGGCAGACTTTGGCCAAACCCCTCATTTTAGCATACTTTGCAAAAATCTTTTCTTCTGGCTTTCAAAAAAGCTGGCATAATATGAGGTAGAGAACCTTAAAAGACAACCTGTTAGATCATTCAAAACACGCTATGTGATTTTTTTTTCTTTAGGAGGATGATGAAATATATATTTTTAAAGCCCTTTACAAACTTTAGGGTCATTCATCACAACCGTTGGGAAATATGAACGTTGTGACATCTTTTCTCTCCTCTGGCTGAGCAAAGATGGAAAAGACAGAAACTGTTTCCCCGCAACCCCAAGCCACCAAGGACTTTTTAGGATCACAAAGGGAAAAATGATCAGTCTAGCAGCTTTTGATTTTATGATAACGTTTTGTCCAATTAAATAGTTTCAGTTTGAGACTCAATATTGGTTACTGCTAAAATCAGACAGAGGTATGATCACATCCAGTAACCACTGCACTCCTTGGAAAAATGAATAAAAATGTAACAAGCTACTTGAGTCCACAAGATGAAACACACCATGGCTGATACTGCTGTTTGCTTACTTTGCAATCAACTTCCTGCCCCTGATCTAGCCATAACTACTTCCTCACTAACAGAATATTGAGATTTTCTTTTCTTTCTTTCTTTTTTTTTTTTTAAGACGGGGTTTCACTATGTTGGTCAGGCTGGTCTTGAACTCCTGACCTCAGATGATCCGCCCGCCTTGGCCTCCAAAGTGCTTGGATTACAGGTGTGAGCCACCACACCCAGCCCGAGTTTTTCTTTTATAGAATATGTACCAAGTGGCCCTATGCTTCAGGAGAATGTGAGCACCTCCCCAGTCCTAGGGGTAAACAATGATTGAGTCTGAATCCCTGCTAATAAACAGCCTTGCATGCAACAACTTATAATGAGAAGGTAGCCCATGAAGATTCTTGTTAACAAAAAATTAGGCTGGGATTAAACATCACTGCAAATAACAAAGGAGAAAATGCAGTCATCTCATCCATCTAATTACCTCCAAAGGCAGTGCCTTTCCATGTGCGACCTGTTACCAGCTGGAACGGACGAGTGGCAATTTCTTCACCTGAAGCAGCTACTCCAACCACCACGCTGACACCCCAGCCCTTGTGACATGCCTCAAGTGCTGCTCTCTGCAGGCATAGACATATGGCCAAATCACAGAAGTCAGTGCATTTTCCTGAGAATAACTCCTTCCTCAGAAACTTCAAGTGATGTCATAGTTTTTAAAGAAAATGGCAACAAAAGGCCAAACTTAACATTTAGTGAGCTCAATTTTATTGAACAATTTACATTTTTATTTACTTTTTGGGTTTTTTTTTAGAGATAGAGTCTCCCTCTGTCACCCAGGCTGGAGTGCAGCGGCATGATCTCGGCTCATGGCAACCTCTGCCTCCTGGGTTCAAGCGATTCTCCTGCCTTAGCCTCCCTAGCAGCTGGGATTACAGGTGTGTGCCATGACACTAAGCTAATTTTCATATTTCTAGTAGGGACTGGGTTTCACCATGTTGCCCAGGCTGGTCTCGAACTCCTGGCCTCAACTGATCCACCTGCCTTGCCCTCCCAAAGTACTGGGATTACAAGTGTGAGCCACCACACCTGGCCTGAACAATTTATTTTAACAAATTAACCTGGTTAAATATTAACATAAATTAAAATAGTGTTTATTTGCTTTCTATTTTAAAAAGTAAACTGTAGTTCAAAACTCAAAAGGATTTAATTTTAAAAAGCAGGCAGCCAAACTAATAGTAATACTTGTATTGAGTGTCTATGTAGGTATGTTGAAGTAAGTAAGTGTTGTTGCTACAGGTTGATTATCTTTTATCTGAAATGCTTGGGACCAGAAGTGTTTTGAATTTTGGATTTTTTCGGATTTGGAATATTTGCATTGTATTTATTGGCTGAGCATTCCTAATCTGAAAAGCTCCGATGAGCCTTTCCTTTGAGCATCACGCTGGTGCTCATAGTTTCAGATTTTGGAGCATTTTGGATTTTGGATTTTTTGATTAGGGATAGATATTCAACCTGTACCTGCATTTTACAGATGAGGAAACTGAGGTTGAGAGAAGCTGTTTGTTCAGGGTCACTGATTTAGTAAATGGATGTATATTTGATTCCAAAGCCCATGCTCTGCACAAGTGCTTTATTCTGCCTTTACATTTCATGAGACATGCACTTAGCAGGCATTGAAAGGCAAAGAAACATTTTTTCTCATCTTTCCCTGAGCTGTTCTTGTACCATTTCCCACTGTAGTTCAAATAGATATTTTTCACCTTCTTCCAATAGAATAATTCTTACCAAGAGACTTTTCCTTTCCCAAAACAAAACAATTTTTAATCTTAAACTGCATTTCAGAAAAGTTCCATAAAACAAAAAAGGAATGAAGCCCATACTCACCATGACCTTCACATTACCAATACATTCAAAGGAATAGTCCACTCCTCCATCAGTCATCTCAATGAGCACTTCCTGGATAGGTTTACTAAAATCCTGAGGGTTAATACATTCAGTGGCTCCAAACTCTTTGGCCCTTGCAAATTTATCTTTATTGATGTCCACACCAATGATCCGGGATGCACCAGCCACTTTACAGCCCATGATAACTGCCAATCCAACTGCTCCCAGGCCAAAGACGGCACAAACAGAGCCAGGCTCAACCTAGGAGTAAAGATAGTTTATAAAGCACTCATTCTACCAGAGTCAAGAGAATCACTGGGTTTCATACAGATGGGCCAATTTCACTTATTCCAGAAAAGTTTCACTGAATTAAATTAGAAGGCAGAAGCGAAAACTCAAGTCAGTCTCTTACCTTGGCAGTGTTCACAGCAGCACCGTAACCAGTTGAAATGCCACAGCCTAGAAGGCAGACTTTATCCAAAGGTGCTAAAGGATCTATCTTAGCAACAGAGATATCAGCCACAACTGTGTATTCAGAAAATGTGCTGGTTCCCATGTAATGTAAAATTGTCTTTCCCTTGCAAGTAAATCTGGTGGTACCATCTGGCATTAATCCTTTCCCTTGAGTGACTCTAAAGAAAATAAGAAAGGAAAAAGGCAAGTTGGAATTAGGTTTCTTAAAACCCATAGAAAAAAGAAATCAGTTTAAAAAATAATAACCAGTACATATTCAGAAAGTGTTCTAAACCAAAATTTTGAATGTATTAATAATTTAGCACCTTGCAGCAATGCCTTATGAAGGAAATTTATAAGAAGTTTATAATCTTATCCATCTTTTCCAATATTCACTATCCTTCTAGATCTTACTGTCAGAATACTGAACTTACTTTAAGAGGTACAACTTATGGATCAGTTGAAATTATTTTAAAATCCCATCATTAAAATGGTGGGCCGGCTGCAATGGCTCACTCCTGTAATACCAGCACTTTGGGAGTTGAAACAGGAAGACTGCATGAACCCAGGAGTTCAAAAGTAGCCTGGGCAACATAGCAACACCCTATCTCTAAAAAAAATAAAATTAGCCAAGTGTGGTGGAGCAAGTGCCTGTACTCCCAGCTAAGCTAACGCAGGAGGTTCACTTCAGCCCAGGAGTTTGAGGTTGCAGTGAGCCATGACTTTGCCCCTACATTCTAGCCTGAGTGACAGAATGAGACCCTTTCTCAAAAATAAAAAACTTCTGTGAGCAAATATAACTTCATAAAGGATAAAGCCAAAACCACTATCCATACAAGTAGAGATTACAAACCATTAACCAGATCAGCTGATGAAAATAGATGGCCAAACTGGCTAATTTAGATCTTTTAGGAAGCATTTTTTTTTAAAGTATAACTAACAGTCCTCAAGAATGCAAATTAAATTACCTCTTCACTTTGTTTTGCCTGTGTACTTGGTTACAGCAATAGGAAAGAAAACCCAAAAAGGTCATGAAGGCCACTTATACCATAAATGGTAACAAAAATTACTTTCGCTCTTCTAAACAGAGGTGATATAACATCTTGCTTAGCAGTACCCACCCTAAAGTTGGAGCACTTGGGTTCAAATCCTGTGTGATCTGAGCAAATTAACCTTTATGCCTTTGTTTTCATACTACAAAATGCTGAGAAACAATGGTAACTTCCTTTAAGATTGCTAGAGAAGTCAACTGAGATGTTATATGAGGCTTTAGCATTGTGTCTGGCACAGAATTGATGTTTAGTAATTATGTTATTTTTAATAAACACTATAATTTTTTTTTTTTCAGACAGCCGAGGCTGGAGTGCATAGCTCACCGCAGCCTTGAACACTGAGGCAGGATGATTCCCTGAGCTCAGGCGATCCTCCTGCATCAGAGTACCAGGTAGCTGGAACTACAGGGGCATAGAGACGGGGTCTCGCTATATGTTGCCCAGGCTGAACACTATAATTTGATGTATACTCTTCAACTCTTTGGAACATACATATGAATAAATACATAGATGAAGAGAAAATGGACTGCCTCTAGATTCAAAGCAAATACATTTCCTTTGAGAGAAAAACAAAAATATGACCAGAAACAGAGAAGAACAGGTGACAAAACTCCACCAGAAAGAATTTTTTTTTTTCTTGAGACAGGGTTTTACTCTGTTGCCCAGGTTGGAATACAGTGGCAAATCATGTCTCATTTCAACGTTGACCTCCAGGGCTCATGATCCTCCCATCACAGCCATTGAGTAGCTGGGAACACAAGCACATGCCACCAAGCCTGGCTAACTTTTTACATTTTTTATAGAGACGGGGTTTCACCAATGTGTGTAGGGTGCTCTCTAACTGCTGGACTCAAGTGAACTGCCTGCCTCGGCCTCCCAAAGGGCTGGGATTATAGGTGTGATCCACCGCACCTGACTAAAAATAACTTACATCTTACTGAGAACAATTTGTTTGTTTAGCCCTCCTTAATGTGAGAATTCACTGTATTCCAGAGGAATTTCTTGAATAAAAGGTGATGTAGAGTATATTTTATGCTTTGAAAGAATCATAAAAAGCTCATCACCATTATTATATTTGATGTGTTGCAAAATTTTTAAGACTGTGTTTAAATTCTCTTTCAAAGTGTTGAGGTTTTTTTTTCTTTGGTTCTAGTTTTACCAAAGTCATTGGATTTGATTTATAAAATAAATGGAGTTTTGTTTTCAAAAAATATAAAGTGATTTTGTCAATGGCATTAGAAACAAATGGATCTCCCATACAATGCTGGTGCAAGTGTAAACTGGTACAAGTACACCAAAGAGCTGTAGATGCATATCCTCTGACTCAGCAACTATAATCTCAGGAAAATGCTCAAGAGAAAGCAATGCTATATCCATTGAAAGACATGTATAAATAAGAATGTTCCTAGCAGCATTAACTGTAACTGCCCCAAACTGGGAGTAACCTAAATGTCCATCAACAGGAGAATGGGTCAATACTGGTATTTTGAATGGAATATGACAGAGCAACAGAAAAGAACTACTGACGCATATGCAACTTGGATATATCTCACAGACATTATGAAAGAAAGAAACCTGATGAAAGAGCACACACTGCATGACTCTGTTTATACAAAAGCCATAGTGAAAGGAATCAGGATAGCGGTTACCGAGGAGGGAGGTTCTAACTTGGGACTTAAGGACCTTGTCAGGTGCTGGCAGGGTTCTCTATCTTGATCTGGGTGATGGTTCAAACCATCAGGTGTGTATATACGTAATCATTCATTGAGCTGTACACTTAAGATCTATAAACTTTAAGTGCTTAATAATATGCATGCTTACCTCAATTTAAAAAAAAATGGAACACATGCAAGGGGATCTTAAATTTCCTCAACAAGGTAGTTCTTTCAGTGTTGTTACCTACTACAATAAAAACAAGCACCTTTTCTGTGTCAAGGAGTTAGGTTATCTCCTGCAGTCTTCCCAATAGCTTTAGTGGGTAAGTTTTATCACTCTCACTTAAAGGACAGTAAAATGGTTCATAAAAATGATTTCGTGTTGGGCACGGTGGCTCACGCCTGGAATCCCAGCACTTTGGGAAGCCAAGGAGAGCATATCATGAAGTCAAGAGATGGAGACCATCCTAGTCAACATGATGAAACCTGTCTCTATTAAAAATACAAATATTAGCTGGGCGTGGTGGTGCATGCCTGTAGTCCCAGTTACTCGGGAGGCGGAGGCCAGAGAATCTTGGACCAGGAAGGCAGAGGTTGCAGTGAGCTGAAATCGTGCCACTGCATTCTAGTCTGGGCAACAGAGCGAGACTACGTTTAAAAAAAAAAAAGATTTAGTTGAATCGCACGAGCATGTCTTTCCTTACTACATATTTTGGCAAATTTAGCCTAGTGTTACGTGAAGAGAATGGGTACAGGAAATTCTGTTTTGTATCTTAATGGCCGGTGATACTGGGCAAATCCCTTAGTTTCTCTTTTTCTGTAAGAAAAGTCAATGTATTTATGGTTTGCTTTGTAAGTTACTACAATACAATGGTACATAGTATTGAATTCACAAAAATATAAACAAATATTTACAGCAAGACACACTCACAATGCAAACATTGCTTCAAAACAAGTTATATCCAGATGACAGAGTATATACATACAAACATCCCTAAAACTTATTGGTTCTCTTCTTTGCAGTGGGAGGGAGGGAGAGAAAAGAAAAAAAAATAGTAGACACCCTCAACTCTTCAAAAGCAGAGACTTGTTCAATTAAAAATAAAGCAGTTGAAAGAAAAATGAGCCAACAAATTTCCAGATTATGATGAACCATTCCAGGGGTGGGATGGGGGATCCTGGGGAGAGGAGGGTCCAGGGTCCAGTTGCCTTTGTGAAGACCAACCAAGGTTAACACAGGGCACAATAGCTGGGGAAGGTGAGGCCGGGGTGAGGGGTAAGGTGGAGTCACTCCCCTGGTCTCTTCACATGTCCCCCGCTTCTTCCTTTTATGGGGTAGAGAGGAATCAGAATGCAGACACTCCTTAGGGGCTGCACAAGTTACTTAAATCAGTCACCTCTACAAGCTACGTATTTCCTCATGTGAAAAATAAATGTTTCTTTCTTCAGTTGCACAATTAGGCAGAAAACTGCAAACGGTAGACAAGGTTGTTGCTGTGCCCAGGTACTCTCTGTGTCAAAACCTCTTAATTTTGGAGTCTTAATTCTCTCAACTGTGAAATTGGGGATGGTAGTGAGGTTGCTATAAAGATGGAATGAAACCACTGATGTACAATGTACTACGTAAACTGCCACACCATTATTTATTCTTATAATTGTTAATATGACCTTGTGTTTCAAGAAGAACATAAAGATACTAACCTTATCTTCTGGCAAAGGTTAGTTTTAGGATTTAGACAAAATTTGCATTCTCCACACTGTGGGATGTAAAGTGGGATGACAGTGTCACCTGGAAATAAATGCAAAGACATCCTGAATAGGTAGTATCTATTTCTAAATGAAAACATCAGCTCTTGCAAACTCCTGTCAACTGATGTGACTTTGCAAAGCTAACTTCAAGTCTTAGAACTTCACCTAGGTAACATCATTAAGATACTGCCTGATCATGCAAAAAGTATGTTTCAAAATTTTTATCTAAGTGAAACTCTTTAAACAATAACTGAAGAACAAGGTAGTTATGTGCTTCAAAATCCTGCTTCATTGATGCACCTCTAAAAATTCTTGCTTGATATGCCAAAATTGGTTTTGGAAATGTACTTAAACAGTTTCACACAAACAGTAATCTGCAAAACCACAGAGAAAAAAATATCCAAATATTTGTGCTTCCCAGATGAGGAATAAACTCAATCCTGACAATCTACTTAGATGATACCTTTTCATGAATAGTGTGCAGTTTTATCAGAAAACAATTTCCCTGTAGGAATAAGCCAAAATCATCAAACAAGCGGTCCAAATATTCTCCTTACCTGCCTTCAGCTTAGTAACTCCCTCGCCAACACTTTCCACAATTCCAGCACCTTCATGTCCCAAGATCACTGGAAAACAACCCTCAGGATCAGCTCCGCTCAGAGTATAGGCATCGGTGTGACAAACCGCAGTGGCAATGAGCTATCAGGACATTAAAACAAAGAGCGTTTAAGTGTGTGTGCATGCAACTCAGAGTAAGGTACAGATGAAAGAAAAGTCATTTTATTTTAATACTATATTTCACTGACCGTAGACATATTTCTTTTGTATTTTAACCTCTGTAAAATCAGCATGTGCTTATAATCCATGGCATCTTAACAATTAGGATTGGCAGCAATTTTTTAGCAGTACATAAAAGCAATGGTGTATTTATATGCAACGGAATAGGGAACATTTAGTTCTCCTTTCAGTGTATGTTAGCAAGAGAAGGTAAACAAGGTCATTTTATGGGCACTATGCCTTCAGGTGTGGAGAGGAACATCACCTGTGTGCAAAACAGGTGGAACCCATCTAACTGCTAGTTTTCTCACAACAGCTGGGAAATATGATTTTTAAAGTGGTATTGGCTATTTCTGAAATATGCCAGTCTGCTGAGTCTGGGACAAAATTCCGAACTTTTAGAGGAACCAACTCTCTTTTTACGAACAACATACAAGTTTTATTTAAATAAGCCTGTTATCTCTATCTCTCTAGCTTTCAAGTAACTTATCTTTTTTTTTTTTTTTTTTTGAGACAGAGTCTCGCTCTATTGCCTAGGCTGGAGTGCAGTGGTGCAATTTTGGCTCACTGCAACCTCCGCCTCCTGGGTTCAAGTGATTCTCCTGCCTCAGCCTCTTGAGTAGCTGGAATTACAGGTGTGCACCACCATGCCCAGCTCATTTTTTGTATTTTTAGTAGAGACAGGGTTTCACCATGCTGGCTAGGCTGGTCTCGAACTCCTGACCTTGTGATCCATGCACCTCAGCCTCCCAAAGTGCTGGAATTACAGGTGTGAGCCCTGCTGACCGTAACTTATCTTTTAAAGCCACCAAAAGCAAAGAAAGGCAAAATCTTGGAGTGTTTCTATTTATGCTTCTCTGCTCCTGGCTTACATATCCACTTACAATCTAACAATCTTTGCTACCTGTCTGCAGTTTTGCAGGGAAGATGGCTGTACTCATTGTGTCCATACAGCTCAATGAGCACAATGAATACCCATTGAGCTGTATGGGCACTTAATACATTCAGGACAAACATCTTCAGTGGCAAAATCACAATCAGCTTAATTTCTGAATTTGAAGAAAAAAAAATATATATATGATTTAAATTCCCGGGTATGGGTTGCGAAGGACCTTAAGATGTTATTTGGGCTGGATGCAGTGGCTCACTTGAGGTCAGGAGTTTAAGACCATTCTGGCCAACATGGTGAAACCCCGTCTCTGCTAAAAATACAAAATTTGCCAGCCGTTGTGGTGCAAGTCTGTAATCCCTGCTACTGAGGAGGCTGAGGCAGGAAAATTGCTTGAAACTGGGAGGCAGAGATTGCAGTAAGCTGAGATCGTGCCACTGCACTCCAGCCTGGGAGACACAGCGAGACTCTGTCTCAAAAAAGAAAAAAAGATGTTACTTGGTCCTGGTCCACTCTACCTGGTATGTGTGATCTTTGGGAGCATGAGCCAGTATGTGTGGTGTGTTTTGAAAGTGAGATGGTAGGGTAAGTAGACTCTAAGTCACAGCTCTTTTTTGCTGTGACTCTTTTCCTAGAATGTTAATAATCACTACTTTAAAGCACTAATTTTATATCAAAACAAGTAGAGAGTAGAATGCTAAAAAAAAGTTTTATAAATGCCAAAGTTTCAAAGATCTCTCCAGCTGGCTGCCTTGTACAATATGCCTCTCTCCAGGGGTAATGTCATTTCTCTGCTACCAGAGAGGTTGAGAAGCACCAGAATAATGAATTCCCTGAACCCTACCCTTGTCTGCCAGGGTAGGGGCATTTTTAAAGCTCTCTAAGCAAGCTGACTTCACTTGCTTGTTGCTCTATTCAATCAGGAGCCACTTCCAAAATCTTGTTTAAGTCGTTGCAGCAAAACTGAAGACCATTTCTGTCAGAGGCATTTGAAACAAAGCGACTCCATCTTGAAAAGGGGCTGGGTAAAATAAGGCTGAGACCTACTGGGGTACATTCCCAGGATGCTAGGCATTCTTAGTTACAGAATGAGATAGAAGGTCAGCATAAGACACAGGTCACAAAGACTCTGCTAAGACAGGCTGCGGTAAAGAAGTCAGCCAAAACAAAACCAAGACGGCAATGGAAGTGACCTCTGGTCATGCTCACTTCTCATTATATGCCAAAAGGCAGTCTCACCAGTGTCATGAGTTTACAAATGCCATGGCAATGTCACAAAGTTACTCTATATGGTCTAAAAGGGCGAGGACTCCTTAGTTCTGGAGATTGCCCACCCCTTTCTTGGAAAACTCATGAATAATCCACCCTTTGTTTAGCATATAATCAAGAAATAAGTACACTCAGTTAAGCAGCCCATACTGCTGTTCTGTCTATGGAGTAGCCATTCTTTTGTTTCTTTGCTTCTCTAATAAACTTGCTTTCACTTTACTCTATGAACTTACTCCAAATTCTTTCTTGCGTGAGGTAAAAAAATCCTCTCTGGGGTCAGAATAAGAACCTCTTTCTGATAACATTTCTTCTTTTGTTTCTAACCTGCCACCATAAAGTTATGTAATCAGCAGAAAAATGAGCATCCTACAGAGTTACCTTAAACCCAAACTGCAGAAGATAAACTGCAATAATCCAGGGACCCACGGGGATGGCTCCTCAGCCCAAGATCAAAGCTAAAAAGATGGAAAAGTGTGCTGCAAAGGTGAGGAATAAGAGAAGAATGTTGTGATTATAAGGCTGGATGACTTTGAATACCTTTTCTCTGATACTGTCCTTTGGGATTTATCCTCTGCAGATCTCAGATCTACGCATCTATTCAGAGACCTAATTGCGTCTCTTTTTTTCCAGTGCCTGAAATGTATCATTACCTTGATTCGAACTTCATGAGCCTTTGGGGGTGCCACCTCTATCTCCTCTATGGAGAGAGGCTTTCCAGCCTCCCAGGCAACTGCAGCCTTGCACTTGATAACCTGAAGTATGGAAAAAAGGGAGTAAGCTGTTTATCCTCCTAAACAAATGACTACTTAATAGCCAATTTATATACAGGTTACTGCTAATCTTAAAAAGCATATCACAGATTCACAAAGAAACATATGCGTCCAAGTGATATGTTTTTAGATTTCATACCAATAGTATACATCAAAAATGATTTAACTGAGATGATCCCCTGGTCAGATAGAAAAGCATCTTTTGGTTAAGAAGTTGTATTCATCAAATATTTAATGGCCCTCTACAATGCATAACCAAGAGCAGGTTAAGAACACAAATTCTAAGAGAATCTGATTCAGGTCTGGCATGGGGTCCAAGGATTCTGCATGCTTAACACGTGCCTGAAGAAGTTCTTTTGCTCTGCCTGTTTTGAATACCACTGGCTTGGTGCAAAACTGCAGGGTGAGTAGAATTAGGAGTGTAACAATAAGGAGCTATATACCTTGTAAATGCACCAACCAATACAGCAGCCACTTGCCACATGTGACTACTGAGCACTTAGGAAATGGCCACTGGCTGGGCACAGTGGCTCACACCTGTAATCCCAGCACTCTGGCAGGCTGAGGTGGGCAGATCACAAGGTCAGGGGTTCAAGACCAATCTGGCCAGCACGGTGAAACTCCATCTCTAAAAAAAATTCAAAAATTAGCCGGGCATGGTGGTGCGTGCCTATAGTCCCAGCTACTTGGGAAGCTGAGGCAGGAGAATTGCTTGAACCAGGGACGCAAAGGTTGCAGTGAGACGATATTGTGCTATTGCACTCCAGCCTGAGTGACAGAGGGAGACTCTGTCTCAAAAAAAAAAAAAAAAAAAAAAAAAAGAAAGAGAAAATGGCTTCTCTGAACTGAGATATGCTATAAATATAGCTGGACTTTAAAGACTTAGTTCAAAGAAAAGTAAAAATATTTCATTAATAGTATTTTTTTAAATGCTGCTTACATGTTGAAATGGTATTTGATATTAGATTAACTGTTATAAATAAACTATTAAAACTTCACTTGTTCCTTTTTACTTTGTAATGTGGCTACTAAAAAATTTAAAATTACACATGTGATTATAGCACACAGAGCTGCTTTAGAGATTACAGTTGGTACACCCTCCACTACCAGAGAATCACATGTAATGAGAAAGGTTTTGATTAGTTTACATTACGCTTAAGAAATGTGTTGACAGACTAAATGTTGCAAACAACTGGGTTTATAGGAGACAGACTTTAAATAATTACAAAGACTGTGATTTAAAGAGACAGGCACAAAGTAATACAGAAAGCAAAAAAGTAAGGAAAGAATGTAGCTTTGCTTGGTTGGTTTGGGAAAGCTTCACTTTTAAAAAACCAGGATACTGAAAGATGAGGAAAGCTAATTATAAATGGTGATAAAACACCTATATATAGGGTGACTGTGAGGAGTGAATGAGCATGAATATGAAGTCCCTAATACAATCCTTGGCACAGCATAGCTTTGCCAAATACGTTAGTAGTTACTGGCAGCAATAGAACAGAGGTTTGAGGAAAAGGGAGAGGTGAACTTTATACAGAGATTCTTTATACAGAGATATAAAGAATGGCCTCTGTAAATCAGTGAAGCTGGAAATGATCGTTTTTAAAATTAAATTGTAGATATTAAATCTCATAGTACAAAGAATCAGAGATTGCATTACAATCTTTTTCACTTCAATGTGCCATAAATTTTAACTCCTTAGGTCAGATGTAGTATACTAACAATTTAGTATCACGTGTGACTAGAAATCCAAAGAAACAGGAATACTAAATTTGATGGCCAGTTCCTTTTAAAAAATGTCTTAAAGGAGCCTAGCCCTTTCCCTTTTTCTAAGCAAAACAAAACCCAACTCTAAATCCGAGGGAAATGGCCCTACTTCAACACTGGAACTACAGTAACAATTGTAATCTTTCACCTTCTCTGAATAAAGACACTCAGTAATAAGGGAAAGCAATTACCAGTTTAGGTCTGAAAGACTGTTTAAAGTTCATTTCTTTTAAACTCCAATATTTTTAAGGCCACGTCTTACTAGAAAATGTTCCAAATTTGTAAAGCATTAAAATAATCAGCAACTTTAGACTGATTATTTGTTATTCGTAATTTGTGTCTTTCTTTACTGTCTAATGTTAATTTTATGAACTTGTCATAGAGGAACAGACCTGGGTCCGAATCCCAGCTGGCCATCGTTGGTGTGACCAAGCACAACCAACCTCAAACCTCAGTTTTTGATAAGATGGGGATAACACCTCGCACAGGTGTTTGTTATGTGAGGACTACAGGGAATATAAATCTCTTGGTGTTTAAGTGCTCGAAAATGTTTCTGAAAGGAACCTAGGAGTCTTTCCAAAATACACTCCTTATTGGCACAATAATTAAGGCATAGGCTCAATTATGAAACACAAGCAACCTAGGAGTTAGGAGCACGGGTTCTGGCTGCAGCTCTTGCAAAGTCCGCAAGCTGCAAGAATGTCCCAGGGCAAGTTACTTAATTTCGTGTAAAAAGCAATGCGTGGCGGCTCCTAAGCCATTTCCACTAGAATACGGACCTGACTAGCCCTGCCCCCCTTCTCCGACTCTCCCCACCCCACCCCACCCACAACCCACACCCCCGTAAGGCAGTACCAGAAGCAGCAAAGTTGCTTCCCAACTGAACAGCCGAGACAAAGCTTCCTTCCCTTCCTGCCCCGCTGAGCCGTTTGCCGGGGGCCCAGTTTCAGAACTAGCGGCCAGATCCCGTCTTAGGCCAACCCTCGCGCGCCCCCAAAGCTAGCAGCCTAGTCCCGGGCCATGCACTCCCTCCCTGGGACTCAGGCCCTCCGCGATGCTGGCGCTACCTGATTCGCCATGTCCGCGGGTTCTGGTCGGCGCACGGGGGCGGACATCCGGGGCGGGCCGCGCGGCGCAGGAGGCGTGGGCGTGAGGAGCGCCTGGCGAGGGGGCGGGGCGTGGGGCGGGGTTTGCAACGGCTCCAACCGGAAGGGCGGTGCCTGAGCTGTGGTGGGGGCCTCTAGATTGTGGGTTCACAGGTGCACTCGCCGGCGCGGTTTTGGCAAGGCTGGACGGCTCCAGTTTCGTGGCTAACATCCAACAGACTTGCTGCAGAACTCGTTTTTTTCTTTGGTCCTGAAAGGGCTTCCCCGTGTAACTTTACAACAGTTTCGTAGATAAGGCTTGCAAGTTAGAGATGTGGAAGGTGAGTGAACGGGAATTTCACTGAAAGCAAGTGAGAACCAGTGAGAGGCCTGCAAAAGCTTTGTGCTCCACAGGCAAATGCTTCCTCCCCTAATGCACATTCTGTGTACTTGTGGACGCAAGGATGAGTAAGATACAGTCCCTCAAGGGACTCGCCATGGTGAGAGCACAGAGCTGTGCGAATAAAGGAGGAGAGAGGTGTTTGCTGAAAACTTCCCAAGCTCCCATTCCAGCAGTTTCTGAAGGGTAGGTAGGATTTTGGGGAGACAGTGGAACGTGGACACTTTTTTTTTGTTTTGTTTTGAGACGGAGTCTCGCTCTGTCTCCTAGGCTGGAGTGCAGTGGCGCCATCTTGGCTCACTCCAACTTCGCCCCCTGGGTTCAAACAGTTCTGCCTCAGCATCCCAGGTAGCTGGGACTACAGGCACACGCCACCATACATCTGGCTAATTTTTATATTTTTAATAGAGTGGGGGTTTCACCATATTGGTGAAACGAATATAATTAGTTTCCTGATCCTGGAGTGCAGTGGCGCGATCTTGGGTCACTGCAATCTCCGCCTCCTAGGTTCAAGGGATTCTCGTGCCTCAGTTTCCTGAGTAGCTGGGATTACAGACACACACCACCACGCCCGCTCAATTTTGTATTTTTAGTAGGGATGGGGGGAAGGGGCAGTTGGCCAGGCTGGTCTCGAACTCCTGACCTCAAGTGATTCACCCGCCTCAGCCTCCCAAAGCTGTTGGGATTACAGGCGTGAGCCACTGCACCTGGCCTGCCGGTTTACTCTTAAACTGTTGCAAATGCTGAATTTTGTTAAAATAGCTCTATCAGACACACTAGTCTTCTCTGTTTTTCAGTCCTTTTCATGGCTCTTCTCCTGGGTACATAATGTAAGATTCTGCCCAAAGTCTTTCCCTCTCTTGACTCCACTCTCTCACTCACACTATGAGTTTTAACTTCTATTTATGGAAAAATGACTACTAGATTATCTTCAATCAGGATGCCTCCTCTAAACTCCAGACTTGGACATATAACTGCCTATTGGATTTCTGTCTCCATTAGGATATCTCACAATCCAGCTCCTAAAACTCATATTAATATTTTCTCCTTAAAGGGACTCTTCCCTCTATTGGTGTGTTGACACTATCCACGTACTTGCCCCAGCCAGAAACCTGAGAGTCACAACTTCACCCTCTCCCTCAGTTCCTACATTAGATTTGTCACCAAGCCCTTTCTCTCCGGTCTTGTGCCCCTCTGTCTCCCCACTGCTGCTGCATTAGTTCGGGCTTTCATCATTTCTTACAGGATTACTGAAAGAGATTCCCATCTGATTTCCTTGATGCCAGGCCCTTGAATCTAATACATATAAAGGAATGCCCTGTTAGTGATCTTTTCAAAACGTAACATCAATCAATGCCATTTCTTATCTGCCTCCAATAATTTTTGAATGAGGTAGGGTATAAACAAATAAATGCCATTCTTCTATTTAAAAATATTTAAGGGAGAACAAGTGGATAAAATCCAAACTCTTTCGGCCAGTCAGATCCTGAATTACTTCATTCTATATACATCTCTATCCTTACTTCCTGCTGTTCTACCAAATTTCACACCAACCTTATGAAACATTTGTAGTTCCTTAAAAGGACTATGCTTTTTCTTGATTCCAGGCCTTTGTGTATGCCAATACTTCTGCTTGGAATGCAGCAAGCAATTCTAGTGGAAAAAAATGAGCTTTTGGCAGAGAGTTTTTTTTTTCCTATTGCAGATATATTGTCTATATTCTGGAAAGAGACACTTGCATTTTGGTAGTACCTTGTTTAACAATAATAGGCAAGGCTTTAGGTTTCTCATCTGACATGTAAGGAGTTTAGAAGTCATCACTCCAACCTAACAACAAGTAAAAAGCTGAACAAATGAGAAATTAATAACTCTTAGAGCTGTAAGAGAAGTGAGGTGCCAGGAAAAACAACTTCCCCAAAATTAGAGACACAGATGGGTGGATACAGAGAATCACAACTTACCATAGAAACACACCATTGCAGGAACCTACTGGAGTAAGAAAGTCTGAGCTGTAATAGATGAATTGCTGGAGGCTCATTATGGATTAGTTTGAGAGTTAAAGATTCTTGGGGGACCCAATCATAGGGGGGTCTCATACTTTTGTGAGTTTTACCTGCATGAATTCTCACAGAAGGTCAGAGAAAAATCCCCAATTATTTCCTGCATGGGGAGTGGAAAAGGAACTATTTTGAAATATTCTAGAGCATTCTGTTTTTAACAAGGCTTGCCATCAAAAGAAACTATTGTAGTAGAGCCTAGTGTACTGGGATGTTTACAAATGGTTAACTGACCTGGGGGAAAGGAAATACCCAACTCCAGTTCCCTCTAGGCATTCTGTACTACCTAACAGGGTGAAAAAACAAACTAAGAAATGTGAAATTTATAGCCCAGGGACACAGGCTCAATAAAAGATTGAGGTAAAATGATAGAACTATAGGACACTTCCACTTCCTGTATATCTTACCACTACATTACTAAAGGCCTATTTACTGCAACGTCTTTGACCCAGTATATTATGTGTGCCTTTTAATAAAAAATTACAAGGCACATTAAAAGGCAACACAGTTTGAATGGAGAGAGCAAGCATCAGAACCAAACCCAGAGGATGACAGGGATATTGGTATTATCAGACCATGACTTTAAAACAACTATGATTAATATGCTAAGGGCTTTAATGGGAAAAGTAGACAACATGCAAGAACAGATGGATAATGTAAGAAGAGAGATGGAAATTCTAAGAATTGAAAAGAAATGACAGATAATAAATACTGTAATATGAAAAGTGCCTTTGATGGGCTCATTAGTAGACTGTATGTGACTAAGGAAAGAATCTCTGAGCTTGAGGATATGTTAATAGAAACTGTCAAAACAAAGAGAAGAAATGAAAAATGGAAAAATGGAACAGGATATAAACATGTATGGGAACACCAGAAAGAGAAGAAAAAGCAAAAGGAACAGAAGCAATATTTGGAGCAACTATGACTGAGAATTTTTCCATATTAATGTCAGGCAACAAACCATAGATCCGGAAACTTAGAGAACACCAAACAGGTGTTCCTTCCAAAACAGAAAGCACAAAGCCCACATGGGTTCACTGATGAATTCTTCCAAACATTTAAAGAAGGAATTATGCCAATTTTCTACAATATTTTTCAGAAGATAAAAGCAGAGAGAATACTTCCTAACTCATTTTATGAGGCCAGCATTACTGTAATACCAAAGCCACAGACATGAAAAGTACAGACTAATATCCCTTATGAACCTAGATACAAATATCCCCAACAAGGTATTAGCAAATTGAATCCTACAATGACTGAGAATAATTACATGCCACAACCATGTGGTATTTATCCCAGGTATACAAGGCTGGTTCAACATTAGAAAATCAATTAATGTGATCCATCACATCAATGGGCTAAAGAAGAAGAAAATCACATAATTATAGCAATAGGTGGAGTAAAAATTATTTCACAGAATTCAGCACCTATTCTTGATGAAAACTTTCAGCAAATTAGCATTAGAAGGAAACTGTCTCAGTGTGATAAAGAACATCTACCAAAAGCTTGCAGCTAACATCATACCTAATGGTGAGAAACTAGAAGCTTTCCTGCTAAGACCAGGAACAAGAAAAAGATGTTCCATCTCACCATTCCTTTTCAACATCATACTGAAAATTCTACGTAATGCAGTAACACAAAGAGAGGAAATAAAATGTATACTGATTAGAAAGGAAGAAATAAAACTGTCTTTGCTCACAGATTACCTTTATCTATTTACAAAATCTGAAAAAATGAACAAAAGTCTCCTGAACTAATAAGTGATTATAGCAGGGTTGCAGGATACAAGTTTAATGCACACTTTTCAGTCATTTTCCTATATGCCAGCAATGAACAAGTGGAATCTGAAATTAAGAACCCAATGCCATTTATATTAGCATCCCCAGAAATGAAATGCTTAGATAGAAATCTAACAAAATGTGTACAAGACCTATGAGGTAAACTACAAAACTCTGATGAAAAAAAAAATCAAGGAACTAAATAAATGGAGAGATACTTCATGTTAATTCAAGGAAAAGTCAATATTGTTACGATGTCATTTCTTCCCAACTTGACCTATAGATTCAATGCAACTCCAATTAAAATTCTGGCAAGTTATTTTGCAGATATCAACAAACTGATTCCAAAGTTTCTGTGGAGAGGCAAATGACCTGAAATAGACAACAAAATATTGAGTGAAGTTGGAGAACTGACACTACTCAACTAGGTTACAAATATAATGGAAAAATAGTTTCATAGTTGGCTTTGTTCTGTAGTTTACATTATTAGAGTTAGCTCTAGCATTCTATGTACGTTGAAAAATGCGTAATATTCTGTTTTGGAGAAACCAAAAGCAGTAAGTGAGAAATATATGCCTTATCAACCTATCTTTATTAATTCACATATTTAGAGTAGACTTATTCATATAAAGCTTTGCTTCCTGTAAGAAATAACTTTGTTACTGGCTTTCTCTTTAAAATAAGCTGAAGCTTTATGAGAATGTATAAATCATTATATATTGACTAATAAGAAGAAACTTTCTTGTGTATATAGGATTTTATAATTAAGGTTGAAAATGTAATCTTTAATCCTGCAAGGCTTAAAAAAATTTTAGCCCCCACATATAAAGTGAAAACATGAATTTGTCTTTCTGTGCCTGGCTTATTTCATTTTACATGAGGTCCATCATGCTCATTGATGCTGCCTCCAGTGACAGGATTTTATTTTTTTATGCCTCAATACTATTCCTTTGTGTATATACACCACATTTTCTTTAAGCATTCATCCTTTGATAAACACTGGATATTTTATATCTTGGCTATTGTAAATAGTGCTGCAATAAACATGAGAGTGCAAATATTTCATTGACATACTGATTTCATTTCCTTTGGACACATACCCAGTAGTGAGGTTGCTTGGTCACATGGTATTTCTATTTGGAGTTTTTTGAGGAACTTTCACACTGTTTTTTTTTATAATGGCTGTACTAATTTGCATTCTTACCAACAGTGTAAGAGAGTTTCCTTTTCCTTGCATCCTCACTTACATTTGTTATTATTTGTTATTATGCTGGATAATTATTATTTGTTATTATTCTGGATTATTCATATCCTTTTCATATGAATAATGGCCATTTAACTGGGGTGAAATAATAGCTCATTGTGGTTTTGATAAGCATTTTCCTTATAATTAGCAGTATTGATCATTTTTTATTATACCTGTTGGCCATTTGTGTGTCTTCCTTTGAGAAATGTTCATTCAGGTCCTTTGCCCACTTTTTGATCAGGTCATTTGTTTTCTTGCTACTGAGTTGAGTTCCTTAAATATTTTATATATCAACCCCATATCAGACATATTGTTTGGAAATATTTTCCCCTATTCTACAGATTGTCTCTTTATTCTGCTAGTTGTTTCCTTCTTCATGCAGAAAATTTTTAGTTTGATATAATCCCATTTGTCCATTTTGGCTTCTGCTGCCTATCCTTTCAAGAAATGTTTGCCCAGACCAATGTCCTGAAGCTTTTCCCCAATGTTTTTTCTAGTAGTTTCACAGTTTCAGGTCTTACATTTAAGTCTTTAATCCATTTTGATTTTATTTTTATATATGGTGAGAGAAAGAAATCTGATTTCAAATTTCTGATTTCTTCTGCATTTAGATATCTAGTTTTACTAGCACCATTTATTGATGAGACTGTTCTTTCCCCTATATGTTATTGGTTCCTTTGTTAAAAATAAGTTTGTTGTAAATGTCTGGATTTACTTCTGAGTTCTCTATTCTGTTTCATTGGTGTATGTGTCTGTTTTTATGCCAGCACAATGCTATTTTGGTTACTGTAGCTTTGTAATATATTTTGAAGTCACAAATCCTATGCAACTATTATCAATCTGGGCACATGGATGACATTCAATATACATTTCTTCTTTCTTCAGAGTCATTCAATCATCAAAATTTGGGAAGTATTTGGTGAGTATAGGACTTTAACTTTTGTGAGAGTTAAAAAAGTCAAAGAAGATCTTCCCCCAAATAAGAAAGGATCTAGGCTGGTCCGATGGTAATGGGTTATCAGAACTTATTAACATTAATGTCACTAAAGTTGGTATACAACCCCCCACTGCTAAATTTGACTGGCTTTAAAAAAAAAAAAGAAAGGATCTAGTGTTGGAGAGAACAGAAACACTGCTGAAAATATTCGTAAAAAGATGCAGAATGAGAGCTCAGGGTCAACCAAAATACTGATCAGACTATTAAATGTATTCTCTTCTAATTAGATCTGAATTGTGTTGACCCTTCTTAAAAATGTGGACCAGCTGTTAAGTACCAGACAATTCTGGAGCAATATAAAGAGAGGCATCACCCAAAGAAGGTCATAAGTTCACTGGAAAAATGAATTAACACTGTTGTCATGAGTGGCCAGAGTAACAGCCAGAATAGATTGAATGCACCATAAGACTAAGGATAAAAACATAATTGTGATGGGAGGTTGGAGAGAAAGCTAGGCCTGTAGCCAAAGGATGACCAAAAAAAAAGGAAAAAAAATAAAGGACATACAGACAAAGGTAGTAATAGAGTTGGGTGATTTAGGAAGCTCGATCTGTAAACAAAGGGAATGTACTGGGTTCCTTCCTTCATGCAGTGCGTGGGGAACACTTTCCAGGACTCAAGTGCCCTCTAAAGGCACCAATCTGCCAGGATGGACTCAGAGCCAAATGTAATTGTGCTACTCTCTTCCATTCAGGTAGGTGCCTTTGTTTAATGTAAGTGACCACTTTTAAAGAGCTCAGTCCTCTTGGTTCCATTCTTGAACTTTCAGTGTTGTCAACGAAAACCTGTTTTGTTTTTGAATCTTCCCCTTGCCTTAACATAGTGTCCCAAATACTTCTTGATGATTTTTAATACTTGGATTATAAACATAATGCCCTTCCTAATCTCCCTTTCACTTCCCCTCAAATAAAATAAAAAATTTAAGATACAGCATTCCTGAGGCCAAGGAATGTTACAGTTGTCACCCCCAAAATTAGGACAATAATCAGACAAATTACAATTCTTCTATTCAAAACATAAATCTGATATTCTTGAGCTCATTTGATAAATATTAAGTATCCTAATATGGTTTCTGGTTTACATACATTTGCCTTGTATAATACCCACAAGCCATTCTGGGTGCGTGTCCCTATTCTATAATCTCTGGCTGGGAGAGAGAGAACCAAGCCTTTAAATTACCAACTCATGCAGAATAAGAGCTCAGGGTCAACCAAGGATAATGATCGGACTATTAAATGTGTTCTCTTCTGTTCAGATCTGAAATGTGTTGATTCTGCTTAAAAAAGTGAACCAGATGATAAGTACCAATCAATTCTGGAGGGACGTAAAGAGAGGCATCACCCAAAGAAGGTCAAGAGTCCACTAGAAAAATGAAAAAGTAAAACTTCTTCATTTCGTGCCAGCTTTTAAAGGATATGCTGCAGGATGTAGCATGTGGCTTCACTGATTACCCATTACTGTGATCCTACCGGTTTTCATTAATGAGAATATTGTCACCTAATCTTAGCATTCTTGAAATGAAAGGTTGTGGCTCTACTATGCAGTTCTTTTTGCCAGTCCCTGAAATCAGCTTTTTAAATAACTTACCTCTAAACTCTTGCTCTGCATTCCCTTTTGTTTCCTGTATGTCAATGTGCATTCACTGGTCGATATTAGGCCAGGGCTACCTTATCAGTCATTTCTAGGCTCTTCAGGGTGAAGCAATGCCCACAGACAATCTTAGAAGGGAAAAGACAGTCTTAGAAGGGATTTCTGTTCTTCTCTCCTTTCCTTATTTATTCAAAGACATTCGGATTGTATTCCACTATTGCTAGAGAATTCTTGAGTACAGCTGGATGCACTCTCCAATGCATTGGGAATATTCATTCATGGAAATTGGCTCTAGAGCAGCATTTCTCAGACTTCCTGTGCATACAAGTCCCCTGGGGATCTTGTGAACATGCAGATTCTATCCTGTAGGTCATTTAATTTCACTGAATTCATGCAATGCCAGAAGTCCCTTTCTGAACTTGAATCCACAGATCACCAGCATTACCTGGAGCTTGTTAGAAAGGCAGACTTTTGGATCCCACTGCAGATCCATGGAATCAGAATCTGCATTTTAACAAGATTCCAGGGAAAATTTATTTGTTCAAAATTTGGGAAACATCATCCTGAAGATCACACAGAATCAGCTATGTAATGGCGAAAGCAAAAGCAAACCTACTGTACCTTCTCTTTGCTATGTTATTCTCTGGTTATTCCCTGAGGATGCAGCTGCATATGATACGGAATCATCCATGTCAAGAGAATCAACTGTCCAAAATACCTTCTTCTTTGTATTGAATCTTGAAACAGTGATGTCATTTCCTATAATATACCACACACTAACAGTTGCAAATTGGTGTCTGAGGGCTATGTCTAGACTGCAGATATGTTTTGTTGGTTATTTTGTTTGTCCTACACATGATTAAAAGGCAGTGTTATTGGGCAGGTGTGACCAGTTAACAGCTATTTTCTCACATGGAGAGAATCACACAGAAGTGTTATGCATGGTATCTACAGGCATTTGAGTTTGGAATCCTTAAGAGCAATAATTCCCAACATAAATTCCATGGAACAGTAATGTAAGAATGTATAAACAGGTATTATTTGAAAAAATAAAAAAAGGTTTGTTTCGTGCATTGGCCTAATAAACAGTGAAACAAAAGAAATTTGAGGGGGAGGATATTACAGAGGCTTTAGATTATAATATACAGTTTGAACCTCCACTGCAACCTTTCCCAAACTTATTTATTCAGGAAACTCTTTGTCTCAAACGATTAGAGTTCTATAGAACATACTTTAGAACAGGAGTTGGCAAAGTATAGCCTGCAGACAAAATCCAACCTGTCACCTGTTTTTTTACTGCCTATAAGCTAAGAACAGTCTTTACATATTTACATGTTTAAAACCAAAAGAACAATATTTCATTACACATAAGAATTCTGTAAAATTCAAATATCAGTGTTTATAAGTCAAGTTTTTTTGGAACCCAACCACTCTCCTTGGTTTACAGTTTGCCTATGGCAGCTATCACACTATAAGGGCAGAGTTGGCAGCTAAGACAGTGATCACATAGTCTGTAAAGCTGAAAATATCTGTTACATGACCCTTTACAAAAAAAGTTTGCCAATACCTGCTTTAGAGCACACTGCAATTATCACTTTTTTTTTTTTTTGAGATAGAGTCTTGCTGTGTCACCCAGGCTGGACTGTAGTGGCACATTGGCTCACTGCAATCTCCCTTCCTGGGTTCAAGTGATTCTCCTGCCTCAGCCTCCTGTGTAGCTGGAATTACAGGTGCCCACCACCATACCCTGATAATTTTTTGTATTTTTAGTAGAGATGGGGTTTCACCATGTTGGCCAGGCTGGTCTCAAACTCCTGACCTCAGATAATCCACCTGTCTCAGCCTCCCAAAATGCTGGGATTACAGGTGTGAGCCACCATTCCTGGCCCACCATTACTTTTGCACCAACCTAATAAAAAGGCCTGGCTTCCTCAACTGGAAAATGATAATAACATTGTGTCTTTTTTTGATAACTGTACTAAATATAACTGTATACTGTACTAAAGTATAAATGTACTAAATATAACATCGCGTAGCAAATAAATATTTTCTCTTTTGGGAGGCCAAGTGGGGCAGATCACGAGGTCAGGAGTTCAAGACTATCCTGGCCAATGTGGTGAAACCCTATCTCTACTAAAAATACAAAAGTTAGCTGGACATGGTGGTGCACACTTGTAGACCCAACTACTCAGGAGGCTGAGGCAGGAGAATCACTTGAACCCAAGAGGTGGAGGTTGCAGTGAGCCGAAATTGTGCCACTACACTCCAACCTGGAAACAGAGCAAGACTTCATCTCAAAAACAAAAAAAATTATCTTGTAGACATTTTGAAATCCATGTAAAATCATATAAAATATTCATTTTACTACATTATAATAAGAATTCCTTTCTGAGGATTACCAGAGTTTTCAGACTTTTAAAAAATAGAGTTTAGATTTGATAACAAATTTTTGCAATATTCAGTTATTACAATGTGTATCCAAGTGTATTTTAAGCTGATTAATCTTTTCAAACTTTTTAGTCTGAGGAGCCCTTTACACTCTTAAAAATTATTAAGGGCCTCAAAGATCTTTTATTTTTACAGGTTATATCCATCAGTATTTCAAAAATTAAAATTGAGAGATTTAAAACATATGTATGTATGACTCATTTAAGAATAATAATCTATTTTATAGAAATATCAATAACATATATCTCATAAAAAATAAGTATATTTTTCAAAGACTGGCATTGTTTTTTTATATCTCATTAATATCTAGTTTAATGCGAGATAGCAAAATTCTCACATCTACCTCTTTATTTAATCTGTTGTGCTATTACACCTCATTAAGCCCCTGGAAAACTCCACTGATTCTTTGTCAAAGAATAAAAGTGATGTCAAAAATTTTTTTAAAAATAAATCATATCAAGTATCTTATCTAACCACAATGAAAAAAACCTAGGAATCAATAATAAGAGGAACATGGGACATTTGGAACTGTACAAATACATGTAAATGAAACAAAATGCTCCTGTCCAAGCGATGGGTGAGGAAAGAAATTAAGCAGGAAATGTAAACATTCCTTGAAACAAGTGAAAATAGAAACACAACATACCAAAACCTATGGGGCACAGCAAACACAGTATTAAGAGGCAAATGTATAGCAATAAATTCTTACATAAAAAGATTTCAAGTAAACAACCTAATGATACACCTCAAGGAATTAGAAAGCAAGAACAAACTAAATTCAAAATTAGCAGGAAAAAAAAAATAATGAAGCTCAGAGCATAAATAAAATTGAGACTAACAAAATAAGAAGAAACTCCATGAAACAAAAAGTTGATTTTTGAAAAGATAAACCAAACTGACAAACTATTAGCTAGACTACAAAAAGAAAGAAGACCCAAATAAATAAATAAAATCATATCTGAAAAAAAGACATCACAACTGATCCCACGGAAATACAAAAGAGCATTAGAAAGTATTATGAATAATATATGCCAACAAATTTGAAAACCTAGAGGAAATGAATAAATTTCTGGACACATACAGTCTACCAAGATTGAACCAAGAAGAGAGAGAAAATTTAAACATAGCAATAATGGGTAACAAGATTGAATCTGTAATAAAAAGTCTCCCAATAAAGAAAGGTCTGGAACGAGAGTGCTTCAATGCTGAATTCTACCAAACTTTTAAAGAACAAATACCAATTTTTCTCAAACTGTTCCAAAAATTTGAATTGGAGAGAATTGTTCCAAACTCATTCTATGAGGTCAGCATAATCATGATACCAAAACTGGATGAGGACACAATTAAAAAAAGAAAACTACAGACCAATACCCCAATGAATATATATGTAAAAATCCTCAACAATACACTAGAAAACTGAATCAAACAACACATTAAAAGATCAAACACCAGGATGTGTAGGATTTATCCCAGGAATGCAAGGATGGTTTGACATAAACAAATCAATAAACATGATCCATCATAATAACAGAATGAAGAACAAAAACCATATATCATCTCTTTAGATGCCAAAAGAGCATTTAATAAAATTCAACGTTTCTTCATGATAAAAACTCTCAATAAACTAGGTATGGAAGGAAAATACCTCAATACGATGAAGGCCATATGTGACAAACCCACAGCTAACACCATACTAAACAGGTAATGATTGGAATAAGACAAGCCACTCTCACCACTCTTATTCAGTATAGTACTGGAAGTCCTAGCCAGAACAATTAGGCAAGAGATAGAAATTAAGGGCATCCAGATTGGAAAAGAAGAAGTCATATTTTCTGTGTTTGCAGATGCCATGATCTTATATATAGAAAATCCTAAAGACTGTATCAAAAAACTCTTAGAATTCATAAACAAATTCAGTAAAGTTGCAGGGTACAAAATCAACATAGAAAAATCAGTAGTGCTCTTCACATGAACAACTAACTAGCTGACAAACAAATCAAGAGAGGAATTCCATTTATAATTGCAACAAATACAAATTACCTAGGAATAAATTTAACCAAGGAGGTGAAAGATCTCTGCAAGGAAAACTGTAAAACACAGATGAAAGAAATTAAAGAATGGCATACACAAAAGGAAAGATGTCCCAAATCATCCCAAATTTATAGATTGGAAAAATTAATATTGTTAAAATGACCATACTATCCAAAGTGATCTATATGTTTAATGTAATCTCTATCAACCTATCAATGATAGTCTTCAAAGAAATAGAGAAAAAAATCTTAACATTTGTATGGAACCACAAAATATCCTGAAGAGCCATTTAAAGAACAAATGCCAATAGCAATCCTAAGCAAAAATAACAAAGCTGAAGGCATCACATTACTAGACTTCAAAATGTCCTATAAAGAGATAGTAACCAAAGCAGCATAGTACTGGCATTAAAAAAAGACACATAGACCAATGAAACAGAACCCAGAACCCAGAAACTAATCGACATATCCACAGCCAACTGATTTTTGACAAAGGTGCCAAGAACATTCACTGGGTAAAGGACACTCTTTCAATAAATGGTGCTGGAAAAACTGGCTATCCATATGCAGAAGAATAAAATCAGATTCCTGTTTCTCACTATATACAAAAACCAACTCAAAATGGGTTAAGATCTAAATGTAAAACTTGAAATTATATAACTACTAGAAGAAAACATAGGAGAGATGCTTCAGGATGCTAGTCTGGGAAAATGTTTTGTTATTTTATAAATAAGGGCTCAAAAGCACAAGGGACAAAAGCAAAAATAAACAAATGGGATTGTATCAAACTAAGAAGCTTCTGCACAGCCAAGTAAAGAATCATGAGTGAAGAGACAGCCTGCAGAATGGGAGAATATTTTTGCAAACTATTCCATCTTACAGGAGATTGAAATTCAGAATATGCAAGGAACTCAAAGATCTCAATGGCAAACAAACAAACAAAAAACCCTCCAATTAAAACATAGGCAAATTATCTGAATAGATATTTTTCAAAAGAAGATATACAAATGACCAAAACATATATGAAAAAGTGTTAAACATCACTAATCCTCAGGGAAACACAAATCAGAACTACAATGAGATATCATCTCATCCCACGTAGGATGACTGTTATCAAAAAGACAAAAAATGACAAATGCTGGCCAGGACGTGGGGAAAAGGGATCTCTTACACACTGTTGGTGAGAATGTAAACTAGTACAGCCACTATGGAGAACAGTATGGAGGTTCAAGACAGTACTACTATATAATGCAGCAAGTCCACAACTGGGCATTTATCTAAAGGAAAGACAATTATTATATTGAAAAGACATCTGCACAACCATGTTTATTGTAGCACTATTCACAATAGCCAAGATATAAAGTCAATCCACGTGTCCAACAACAGATGAATAAATTAAGAAAATGTGGTATATATACACAATGGAATACTATTCAGCCTTTAAAAAGAATAAAATCTTGTCATGCATGGCAACATGGCTGGAACTGGAGGACATCATGTTAAGTGAAATAGGCCAGAAAGAGAAAATTAAACATCACATGATCTCATTCCTACTGGGGAACAACAAAAAAAGTTGTTCTTGGAAGTAAAAAGTAGAAGAGAGGTCACTAGAGGCTGAGAGGGGTGGGGGAAAGGGAGAGATAAGAAGGTATTTGTTAAAGTATATGAAATTACAGCTAGATAGAAGGAATAAGTTTTAATGTTTGATAGCACTGTAGAATGACTATTAATTAACAGTAATATATTTAGAAATAGCTAGAAGAGAAAATATTAAAGGTTTCCAACACAAAGAAGTGATAAATGTTTGAAACAATGGATATGCTAATTGCCCTGATCTGATCAGTAAACATTGTATGTATCAAAACATCACTATGTGCCTTACAAATATGTACAATTATTGTGTGTCAATTAAAAACATAAATCAATTTAAAAATCAAAAAAAATTAGTGTTGAGAACGATGTAGACCGTATGTAACTCTCACATATTGATGGTGAAAATATAAAATGGTACAGCTACTTTGGGATACAGGTTACTGTTCTTTATAAAGTCAAACATATATTTACTATATGCCTCAGTCAACCATCTCATAGGTATTCATCCAAGATAAATGAAAGCATATGTTTGTACAGCAATTTGTTCCAGAAGCTTCATTCTGGCCACAAACTGGAAACAACTCAAATGTTTTACAGATGATAAATGGATAAACAAACTGTGGTACATCTGTACAATGGAATACTATTCAGTAATAAAAAAAGAACAAAATACTAGTACACACAACAACTGTTAAGTGAAAGAAGCCAGACATAAAAGATACATAATGTATAATTCTTTTATGTGAAATTCTAGAAAAGGTGTAAGTATAGTGAGAGAAAGCAGGTCTGTGGATGCTCATAGCCAGGAAAGAAGGGGTTACCTATAAGGGACACAGATGAACTTTGGGGGCATAATGGAAACATCCCATACCTTGGTTGTTGTGGTGATTGCACAGCTACATACATTCATCAAAACTCACCAAACTGTATACCTAAAATTGGGCAATTTTAGCCTATATAAATTGTACCTCAATAAAGCTGGTATTAAAAATCAATCACATGGCTATACAACAATGCAAAAGCATTTGATGCTACTGAACTGTACAGTAAAATGAATAAGATAATAAATTTTGTGTCATGCATATTTTATCTCAATTAAAATACATGAATAATATTCCCCCCCACTAAAAATGAGAGTGAAAAAGACAAATAATGTCTTAGAATTTTTATTGGCCCTCTGAAGGTGTGTCTGGGGCCTTCAGGGTTCTCTGTACCACACTTTGAAAACTGTTACTCTTTTGTAGCTAAGAATGAATAATTATATACATCACACACACACACACACACACACATGCACACTCATGTACACACATGTTTACAGTGGTAAAAATTATCAACATTCTTCAATATAGGAATGTGGTGTTTCAAATGTTTGCTTATAAGTATCCTGTTTGCTTGTTGAGCCTAGTTGACTTGTACTAATAGTATTTCAGAACCCATCTGTTTATGTATTCATGGTTCTGTGTATAAACATCTGTCCGATCTGGATGACAGGAACATGACTCCCTTCTCGCTGACTAGCAATGGTGCTGGAACCTCTATCCCTGCATCACTCCTTACCTGACAGTGAAATCTGTGATTTCTTTAGCTCCAAACTACTATTGGGTTTCCCCTGGCCAAGGTTAGAGGTAAGAATTTGATAAAAATAGGGACTTGGAGTATGAGTAGGTAGGTGTTAAAAAAACTTTTCTTTTATGAAATGCAGGGATTAGTGCAACAGTTTTTTCACCCTATTGCTTCTGTGTTTTGGATCAAGTCCTGGCTTGTTCTCTCCTGTTTCCCCATATCCTCCTATATTTGTTAGGCCTCTTACAATTCAAACTAGCTTACTTAAAGACAAGATAAGCTGTTTGTTGGTTCACATTACTTGAAAAGTCTAGGTATAAAAGATAGAGGAGCTAACTTCAGACACGTTTAGATATTATTAAGACTTTTTCTCTCTTTGTCTCTAAACTCTACTTTCTCTGTGTTGGCATCATTCCTGGTTAAACTGGTCCTTTCCATGTGGTGAAAAATATGGCAACTTGAATGCATAGTCATTGCGGAAGGAAAGAAACTTGCTTTTTTGCCGATGATTAAATCAGTATCAGATTAAATATGCCAACTGGCCAACCAGGGTCACATGCCAATTCTTTAGTGGAAAAGGGCAGTCCTTGATTGGAAACCCCTCCAGAATAAGTGAATAAAAGTAGAAGAGTTGAAGAAGGAGTTCAGAGAAGACAGCAAGGAAAAAATTTGTCCTGCACTTCTTGTTTCTAAGTGAAATCAAGGACCTTTTGAAGTTTTCTAAATGTTTGTACAATTTTAAAATTTTCATTGTCAATTTGAATTAATTTGCTATAATAATTAATTGCTTTGAAGGAAACTGAGAAATAGATTCCAAACTGTAGATAACATACAGACTTTTAGAAATCTCACTCTACAACTAATCTAGTATTTTTCAACCCCAACTAATCACGGCTTCATGCTCTTTAGCTTCATAATCAATGTATGTAGCTGTCTGTTTCTGTCTTGATCATTTCTGAAGCTGCTGTTTCCTTATGCTTTCGTAACACAGAGGCTACTAAGCCTTTTTTATTATGAGGGAAGCTGAGACTTAGTGAAGTCAAATAATTTGTCTAAGGTGTCCATTAGTAAGTGATTATAAAATTGAATCATTTTCATCCCAAGCTAATTTTCCTTCCACCATAGGTTCCACCTCTCCATTAAACATCTTGCTATGTTCTAAATTTGTTTATTCATTTTCCAAATATTTATTGACAGGCACTGTTCTAGACATTGAGGGAGGATACACAGTGAACAAAATAGACAAGTTCTTGTTCTCATGGAGTAAATGCCCTAGCGGAAGGAAAGAAAATGAACAAATAAATATATATTATGTCGTATGGCAACAGTACTGGAGAGAAGAGGATGGGAAAAGTGTACTTCTTAATTAGGATGATTAAAGATCATGTCTTTGAGGTTATGCTTGACCAGAGCCCTCAGTGAAGCCAGGAAGCATGGCAGGGGAATATTGAAGGAAGGGCATCACAGACAGGAAAACAGGAGGACAAAGGCTCTGGGTGTGAAAGTCTTTGGCATGTTTACAGAGGACAGCAAAGAGGTGGGGGACCTGGAACTGATTTAGGGTCAGGGTGGGAGCAGCAGGAGAATAGATCAGAGAGGTAGCCAAAGGATGTTTTATCCAGAAAGACCAGAGAGATGGCAAATATTCAACTGTGTGTTCTCATTCTCTGAAAGAAGAAAGTACTTTATCATTTTACAGTGTTTACCTTGAGAATATGAAAAAAGAGAATCTTTTATCATTTCAGTCATCTATAAGTGAGTATTCAAGTTTATATGTTCAATCATTCAGTTGTTCATTCTTTCAGTCAGCATTTACTAGGCACCTACTGTACCCTAAACACTGAGCTGGATGTTACAGCTTTGAAAAAGGAAAAGAGATACCATTTTCTATCCTCTAAAACCAGATGTGAGTATGTCGTATACAACCGGAGGATGATCAGGTTGACAAGGACATCCTGTATTACTGTCCACACATTTTTTTAACCCCCCAAAATGTGCAGTTTCCACAAGCACTAGCGGGGAGCTTGCCTTTTACTGACATGTTGCTACAAATTTTTAAATTAAATGTTTTACTAGAAATGGATTCAGTGTGGTAATGGATCCGTCTGACTACTGTTTCAGAAGGGTTTTAAAGCATTTAATTTCCATGTCACATCCATTAAAAGTGCATGATGTCATGCACTCCAGGGAGCAATCCATTTCATAATTTAAAATGGAACCAACAAAACATGACTCAAAAGGGAAACGAAGGTGACAAGGTACAGAATAACATGAACCTGTGTAGTTACACCTATCATGACCCTTCCTGGGGTTAACCTGGCAGGGAACAGAGAGTTTAAGGGAAACAAATCAGAAAACCAAGCCACATTCCATTTTCCTCAGAGAGAAAAGAGCGTAAATCAGGAAGAAATAAAATTAATGTGATACACAGCAAGCATTTTTAGCATTGGTTTCCTCTGCACCGAAATGAGGAAAACAGAGCATAAGGAAAGCCACGTGAGGGGACTGCATAATGAGCTGTGGGATTCCAGAGGATGTAGATCTCCTTGAGCCCTCTGACTCCACACTTGAACTGCGAGGCCAGCTGGCACCTTCCCTCTCTCCCCACACTGCCTGAGGCTCTTTCCTCTGCCTGCCCTTCTGAACAAGAGAGGAAACCCGAGGATATGCTCTTCCCAATACTCACTCCCCTGCCCTTCCAGCTCCTTCCACCTTGTTTACATTTGTACTTGCATATTTCATGTGGGTTGTGAAAGCTGGTAACATGTTATGGCTACAGAGTGCTCTATTATATTTTCAAGGGCAAGAAAAGGCTGTATGTGAGGCTGCCAAATCAAATCTTTGCCAACATGGTCCAGGCTAATGAGAAGGCTTGTAAATTATAGTTCAATGGATGAGATGTGGAGGACAAGGAATATCATGCCCAGCCAGCAAATAGAATCACGAGGTATCACTAGTGTTTTTACTGGTGTGTGTGTGTGTGTGTGTGTGTGTATATGACGAGTATATATATAGTCTGTGTGTGTGTATACATACATATACATATATATATATATATAAACACACCAGTAAAAACTCTAGTGATGCCTCATGATTGTGTGTATATATATACACACACACACACACACACACACAATATATATATATATATATATACACAAAGCAATGTGTGTATATATATATACACACACACACATGCATATATTTGTATGTATATATACATATACTTGTATATATGTGTATATATACATATTTGGATGATCTTAGTCAAAGTATTCAAGAATTTAAGCATTTATAGAGTAACAGTTTATTAATTCCTGGAACTAGATCAAGTGTTACTTAAACTGATAACTAATACAATGTTTTAAATAATACAGACAATCAATAAATTGCTGCCTAATGAAAGAATATGTATCTACAAAAATAAATAAACAAATATTATACTGGAGAACTATGATTATAGGCAACTTTACCATTTGAGTCTACTTCCTGCCCCACTTCATTCCCATAGAAAAGTTTAGAATTTTCCACATATTCTGATACAATTTAATTTTAACTAGTCCTAACACTTATCAGCTCATTTCTCAACTGATTAATGGACATAAACCAATTTTAATTTCTAAATCAATCTTTTCCCTCTTTCTTTTGGAAGTTTTGTATGTATTTGCTTTGGAGCCAAACAAGAGAAGAAATTTTAAAGATCATAGCTCTTTGAGTCTTTAAGTGTTTTTCAAGTCATAAAGTCATTTAGTTTCAGAGAGTTTTCTATTTTCTAGCTGAAAGAAAGTAACTTTAAGGATCCCTATATAAAATTTCCTAGAAGTGCCTGGTTAGAAAATTAAAGCAGAGGAAGAATTGATTTCTTTGTTATAGTCTCCATAATTGTTTAATCAGAAACAATGCAAAAAATTAATCAATTTCTTAAAATTTTTACAAGAGATTTTCTATGTATTTTCATTAAAAAGTATAAAGTATTTTTGTAATGGATCAAAATTTAATTCATTTTATTAAACTAAGTTTTTTCTTTAATAAAAATAATCATTATGATTAAGAAAATAGCAAACATTAAAGTTAAAATAAAGTCAATAATATTCCACATTATCAAGCTTAAAACACCATTATGAAAATTATGAAGACATTAATTTTAGATTTAGGGAATGGTAATTGCTTGGGCTTTGCCTGCACATCAGTAGCAATGATAGTCAGATACAAATTTAGACTTTAACTTAATTCCTCTTTTCCTGCAGGTCCTTTCTCGTATAATTATATTCTATCATTAAAAAGAAATGAACTCAACATCTTGATGTATATGGAATTACTCTGCAGTATCTACAAGAAGCACATTCTCTATTTTCAATAAGTTGAGTTGAAAAGAAAAGAATGCAACCTGTTCAATTATTTTGTAAAATGCAGTTAGTAAAACCTTTAGTGTTGCTTTTTGTTTTAATTCATTTTTTTGTTGGTTCTTTTTGTGGCATTCACTATGATGCATTTTGTGTGACTGGAAATTAGTGGTAACAATGGAATAGACAAAAAGACAGGGGAGTAAAGAATGAAGGGACCAGAAGGAAAAAAAAAAAAAACTATGAGACTTTTCGTGTGCTATGTTCTAGAGCTCAGTACAGAATACTGTGGAGTTTGGTTCTAGGTGGAGTTACCTCTGCCTTTTGGAGTCAGGGATGGCATCCACAGGGAAAAAAAATGTATCTGAAAAACGTCCAAAGCAACCTACAGATTTACTGCAATAACTATCAAAATCTTATTTTTAAAGAAAAAGAAAAAACAATTTCAAAATTCATATGGGACCACCGATGACCACCAATAGCTAAAGCAATTGTGAGAAAGAAGGAAAGGGCTGGAGGCCTCACACTTCTTGATTTCAAAATACATTACGATGCTGCAGTAATCAAAAGAGTATATATTGTCATAAAGGTAGACATATCACCCAGTAGAACGGAATGGAGAATGCAGAAATAAATCCACATATATATGGTCAACTGATCTTTGACAAGGGAGCCAAAAATACACAATGTGGAAAGGCTTTTCTCTTCAACAAATGGTCTGGGAACATGCAAAAGAATAACACTGTACTCTTCTATTATACACAAAATCAACTCAAATGGATTAGAAACTTAAACCTAAGACCTGAAACTGTAAAACTCCAAGAAAAACATACAGAAAAACTTTATGACTTTGTCTTGGCAGTCACCGTCAACAAAAACAAAAACAACATGAGACTACATTAAACTGAAGAGCTCCTACAGCAAAGAAAACAATCAACAGAGTGAAAAGGCAATTTATGAAATGAAAGAAAATATCTGTGAACCATATAGCTGATGTGGGGTTAATCTCCCAAATGTATAAGGAACTTCTATAATTCAGTAGCAAAATCCAAATAGCCTGATTTAAAAATGGGCTAAGATTTTGAATAGACATTTCTCCAAAGAAAGTACAAATGGCCAACAAGTATAAGAAAAAATGATCAGTGTTACAAATCATTGGGAAAATGCAAATAAAAACCACCGTGAGATTTTACTTCATACCTGTCCAGATGGATACCATCAAAAAAACAAAAGACAAAAAGTTTTGATGAGGATGTGGAGAAATAGGAATGCCTATACACTGTTGGTGGAAATGCAAAATAGTGAATCTGCTACAGAAAATACTATGAAGGTTCCTTAAAAAATTAAAAATAGAACTTCCATATATATGATCCAGCTATCCCACTTCTGGATATTTATCCAAAAGAGTTGAAACCAGGATCTTAAAGAGATACCAGCAGTCTTATATTCATTGCAGCACTATTCGCAACAGCCAAGATGTGGAAATAACCTGAATGTCCATTGACAGATGAATAGATACAGAATATGTGATATATACATTGAAATATTATCAGCTTTGAAAAAGAAAGACATCCTATAATATGCAAGGACATGATGAACCTGGAGGACATCAAGCTAAGCGAAATAAGCCAGTCACAGAAAGACCAATACCGCATTATTCCACTTACATGAAGTATCCAAAATAGTCAGATTCACAGAATCAAATAATGAAATGGTGTTTGCCAGGGAATAGCAGGAGGGGGAAGTGGAGAGTTATGAATCAACAGGCATAAGGTTTCAGTCAAGCAAGATGAATAAGCTCTAGAGATTTGCTGTACAACATTATACCTAGAGTCGACAATATGGTATTGTCCATTTTAAATTTGTTAAGAGGTAGGTCTCATGTTAAGTGTTTTTACCACAATAAAACAGAATAGTGTTGGAAATAAATGCTTGGTGCCGCAAAGAAAAAATTAGCACTGAGATAAGGGATCTTTCAGCAACACAATTTTTGCTTCATGGACTGCAGGAAGGGTACTCTTACTAGCCATGGTGCCACAAGAGTACAATGAACAAAGGAAAACAGACAAATTTATCGCTTATGCATTTGGGGTTGTCCTTACTGCTGTGTCTGATCTCTGATGGAGCCAGACCTCACAATTTAAACTAAAACCCATTTGGCTAATAACTTAAAACTTTTTTAAACAGGTAAAAGCAATGGAGAGCAGGGACATGCCTGTGAGCACGTCCCTGTACTTTAACACTTGGTTAAAGTACAAGGACATAGAATGTACTACATGCCTGTAAGCGTGGCATGTTTAACAGCTACATAGGATAGGGCTTAACAAAGAATTATTAGCACACTTACTCTTTAACAAGAAAGGAAACTTTAAAAAGGAACTTTTCTATTTCCCATAATAATAAAATAAAATGTACCTGAGATGAGGCTTGCAGTAATGTATAAGGAAGAGGTGTTTGCCCACAGAGGAGAATGAAGATGGAGAGAATGTTAAAGACAGGCTGCAGCCTACTATGGGACCTAGAAGTGAGTAAATAGGCTACCTAGAGGATGTGCAGACAGCTGGGCCTGGGGAGAGTGTCCCGGGGATGCACTGAGGGCCGTTGGGAGGTGAGGCTGTAAGGCAGGCTGTGGCAGACCATCACAAGCCCTTTATAGACCTGCAAGAGACTTCCAGGTTTATGGTTTGTCTGATATTAGGCGCTACTGAAGAGTTTTCTGTAAGACATGGGATGAAGGGTTTGTGACATGATAAAATATTCATTTTAGAAAGGTCAATTCTGAGGTGGTGGAGAGTATTGAAGCAAGCCTGTCTTGAAGAAGAGACAACCCAGTAAGTATGTTAGTCAACATAAGCTAGGTTTTGATGTGGTAACAAACAAGGCTTAAATCTCAGTGGCTTCACAAAACAGGCAGGTATTTCTCACTCTTTCTAGATGCCCCGCATAAGACAGCAGGAGGTGAGGTGGGTGTGTTCCACAGTGTCACTCAGGGACTCAGGCTCTGCCATCTTTTGACTGCACCATCTTGAACACACTACCCTTTTAGTCACCACATTAGGGGAGAGACAACTGCAAGGGTTTGCACTGGCTCCTTTATGCTTCACAACAGAAGTAACACATGCCATTTCTTCTTGTAATCACAGCCAATTCCGTGGCTTTCCCTAACCACAGGAGGCTAGGAAACGGGGTTGGTGGGGGGAAGCAGATGCGTGCTTGGTCAGCACCATAGTCTCTGCCATGGTAATTTCAGATAGTTAGATGGAAGCCAGGGGAGGCAGGAAAGGAGACCATCAGCTTTGAGTGGTTTTAAGATGGCAGAAACAGGCCACTGGGACTGAGGCAGTTTGGTGGGGGTGAGAGAGGGGTGGCACAGGGTGATTGCTGGGTACTCACTGGTGGCAGCATACTCAGCTTAGTGAGCGAAACTGGCAGAGGAGTAGGTGTAGGGTAGGGATAAGGCTCATCTTGATCAGCACTGCTATCTGCAAAGCCTAATTAAACATGTCCACTAGGAACTGCAAGTTGGGAGTGCAAAATAGAGTCAGGCCTAGCTATTGATATTTGGACATCATCACCCGGTTATAGGTAGAGGTTGAAAACATGTAGGTGAATGATTCTCCCAAAAGAGAGAATATATAATAAGATTAGGTGGGTGTTTAAGAAGTTGAATTGTCTATGCGGTCTGGATCCAGAGTCATCACACCCAGATGGATTGAAGGAATAGCGGATCAGAAGGTCTGCTTCCACAAGTTTGTAATTAACTGGTTTTTGATGTGTGGTTGCAGAGGCTAGAGACACACTGAGAGATTTATCGAGTGCAATATTTATTTGACATCCAAAGAATTAAGACAAGTCTTCTTATGAACTCTCGCAGAGACTTAATTTAGATAGCAAAGAACAGCTTGACAGTACAGATTATTAGATGGTGGAAGCATTGATTCTACATCTTAAATATATCTCTTTGGTCCAGTGATTGTCAAACTGTTTCTCAGAGAGGTCTCAGGAGCTGCTGCAGGATGCCGGTGGCCAGTGCAGAGCAGAGTGACTCACATCTTCCACCTCTCCTTCCATCAGCTCTGCAGTTACTGGTTTTACATTGTAATGTTTCACATAAGATTTCACTGGAGAAAAATTCTGCACCACAAAAACAAAAACTTTCCTTTCCATCTCCAGTGTTAAAAAGCCTTGAGCTGAGGCTTTCGTCATTTCCTGCTTGGATTGTTACATTTTTCTTCTCTGGGGTCTGTCTCCCTACCTCTGGTCTCATCCCTTTGTCATCCACCCTCCACATGGTTCCCAAAGTGATCGTTCTCGAACACAAATCCAATTCTGATGGCTTCTGGGGCATTTATTGACTTCCTATCACAGTTTGTAGAAAGTTAAACTCTAAAGAATGGCCCCTAGAAAGCACCTTAGGATTTGGCCTTCACTTACCTTCCTCCAGCCTCCTTTTCAGAATGTCCCCATTTGGTCCTTGTGCCTCAGCCACAAACAACAACTTGTACTTGCAGTGCCCTGAAGGTCTAGAAGGCCTTCAGTCTACTGAATTCAACCTCTCAGCTGCAGCTTCAGCATAATCTCACCTTAGAAGACGCCCAGCTTCCACTAGTTCAGTTAGAAGTCCTCCTCTGGGGCTCCCATCATGAATTATATACCCCTCTGACAGCACATTGCCCATAGTATTGTGCCAATTAATATTTAGTTTATCTCCCTACTGGATAATCAGCAATTGCCTTCGGGAAAGGGGCTAGCTCATCAGCTCTGTCTCCTCAGACCTTGGCTCTGGACTTGACCCTCTACCATGTTGTTAAATGACATGAATGAATGTCCTCCTTTCTGGAAATCATTAAAATAATAGATTTTTATTTGTTTGATTCATTTGAAAAGCTTTGGTCTATGAATAGAGACTAAATGGCTCCTTAAAATTTTGTCTATATTGTTTTTGATTTTTTTTTGTTTTTTAACACCTTTAGAATTTCATAGCCCTTGTAAATATACTTAAAAGTAACATTTGAGAATATTTGAAATACTTTTTGACTATTTAAAACAAATAAAATATGAAATATGGAATATGGTAAAGATATAAAACAATAATTTGGGTAAAAATTCTTTCTTTAATAGAAAACACCACTGCAGTCTTCCTGTTTCAAATGTCCTAAAGCATTACATTTTTTTTGCAGCAGCTCCACACACATTTGTTCATGGTGTTTGCTTCCTACAAGATACAGTAAAAATTCCTTAGCCTGGTTTCCAGAGCCTCTGTAATCTGACCCTAAATGACTTTCTCAACTGCATTACACACTAATATTTAACACATTTTTTTTCTTTATTTAAATCTTTTCCCATCATATTTCTATTTATCCTTCTTGGCCTTGGTGAATGTTTTCAATCGGAGGAGTTATACCTTCTGATTTCTGGAAAAGTCTCTACTATTATATATTAGCATATTGTTCATTTGCTGTTTGTTTGCTTATATCTTTGGACTTCCTCTGAGGCAGATACTAGAGCATTTATGATTCCTAATTCTGTTTTAGATCCTCCACTGCTTTATTTTTATCCTCCATGTCACAGAGATGTTCTGTTCCATCTTCTAACTCATCTTCAAACATGCTTTGTTTTCTATAATCCATTTGCTAAACTTTCTAAGAAGATTTAATGACTGTACTTATACTTGACTTTTAAGAGCTTGTTTCATAACTTACTGTTTTCATTTTACAGATGCCATTTCTCCCTTTATATTTTAAACACTATAAACATACTTATTGTCAGTTCTATTTCATGTTGTTCTATTCTTGTTAGTTCCTCATGTGCTGTAAGCTGTCTTTCATGATGCTGAGTGTCCTATTTTTTGTAATTCTGTTTTATTTTTTTTATGAGTTTACTTCAGAAGGGAGTATCTTTTCTGAAGATCCAGACAACCACCTGGGGTGGTTTCCACTGGTCTGCCTGTCAGCACCTTTAAGATGCACTGATTCTGAATTATTTTTTGTGTTAATTTTTCAGCCTGGAATTCTGAGTGCATTGGTCATGAGAAGTCTGTTCCCACTCCCACATGTAGTTCAGTCTTGGGTCCTCATCTCTCTAGAAGACTCCTTTTTTACCCATGGGGTGGGGCTATTGGCTCATTGCCAGCAGTTACCGTGGGTATGCAGGCAGAGATGATCTGGTTCCTTCAAGGTCAATGCAGTGCTTTCTAGGGTTCTGATTTTGCACAGGAAGCCCAGTTCCTATTCTTGCTATAAACTTATTTTCCTGACAAGATTCTGACCTTGAAAAGCCATGAAAATCCCAGGCTTTAAGATCTGTCATCTCCCATCTCCCTTAGTTCCAGATGCATTGTCATGTTTCCTCTATGTTCTAGCGTTTGGAGATTTCCTTTCTTGCTTTTGTGTTCTGCTATATATTTAATATGTAAAAAATGCTTTTAACCCCTATTTCTAAATGTCTGGAAATGTTGTGTTCAATTCAATCATATCCTGTTATTTCTTGACTATCTGAATATATTTGTTTCTCTCGTTCTCTCCATTTTGAATAATCTCCCAAATGCTCTCTGCCTTTTGCAATTTCACTCATTCTTCCAGGACTTGAGGAGTTGCTGAAGGTGAGCTCTTCGATGCTTGTTGCCTCAAGGGGCCAAATTAACCCCTGGAAAGGTTCTTTCATGAAGTCCTTTGACATCCATTTGATACTTAATCATTTTCTGTTATAATTGCCTTATGGCTATTATTTGTTTTCTTGTGAAATTATAAAATCTTTGAAATTTGGGGCCGTTTCTTAAGCTTCTTGAATTTCTCCACCTGTTCTCACAACAAATTCTTCCTAATGGAAGAAAAACAGGTGAAAGACACACTATAATAGAATAGAATAATTTTACATGTTTTAGATTTTATTTAAGAGGATACAAGCATCTAGGAAAACAAAATTTAACCAAATTTTGTTTTCCTTTATAATTTGCTTACTCATTTTATTTAGGATTCATGAATATATAAGGCCAGAGAGATTCCATATAAGATCTTAGGTTACTGAAGGAAAACTGAAAAATTTCATGTAAAGCAGTATAAAATTAATATGACAGATGCAATCCTAGAGAATGTGTTTCCTAAGATTCCTAAATTAGCTACTTTTGTGGGTGTCTGCTTAGTATTTGGTCCTGAGTAAATGAGTAAACAAACAACTTCTTCTGAGAGCTACTTTCATGGGGAAATGTTTCTCAGTTCCAGTTCATGGGAGCCTAGGAATGTATGGGATGCAAATTGCATTTCAACACTGAACCAGCCAATCAATCCTTGAAACTTTTGAAGTCTTTGGCTTTGCCTGTAAACATGGGAACACCCAAGTGCACCTTCAAATTAAAAATAAACATACTGTTCTAAAGAGTCGTAGATGTGTAATTTGGTAGAAATTTAAGGGATGTCTTTTTATAGCAACAAAGTCTATAAAGAAAATAAAATTCAGGTAAGAATACGTCTTTTGCAGTCATAAAGGTGTATGCAAATAACATTTAACTCAAAATTCAAGTACTTTGGGCATATCATACCCATTCCCTACTCCAACCCTATAATTTCTTAGTAAAAACACATAGTGCAATTTTTTTACAGTTCTAGCCAGAATTTTATAATCTATTAGATGGATATTACATTGATCAAAATAATAGCTAACACTTATTGTATGATTGCCTTATGTCAAGCTGTGTTCTTATAATTATCTAATATGTTGATATGATTTGGCTCTGTGTCCCCACTCAAATCTCATCTTTAATTGTGATCCCTGAGTGTTGTAGGAGGGACCTGATGGGAGGTGATTGGATTGGATCATGGGAGTGGTTTCCCCCATGTGGTTCTTGTGATAGTGAGGGAGTTCTTGCGAGATCTGATGGTTTTAAAAGTGGCATTTTCCCCTGTGTGCTCTCCCTCTCCTGCCACCATGTAAGATATGCCTTGCTTCCTTCCCCTTCTGCCATGATTGTAAGTTTCCTGAGGCCTCCCCAGCCATGTGGAACTGTGAGTCAAACCTCTTTCCTTCATGAATTACCCGGTCTCAGGTATTCTTTATAACAGTGTAAAAATGAACTAATACATAATCTAATACCCAGATAACCCTATGATGTTGCTGCTATTTGCAGATGGGGAAATCTGAGAAAAAGGAGAGTTAATTTACCAAAGTCCAAAGAGTAGTCTTCAACTACTGTGAAATTTCTGTAGGTCTCCTTTCTATTCATGTTTCTACTTTAGAGACATGTAGATAGATATATACTTGTCTATAGATGTATATACTTGTCTATATATCTAGCTATATGTCTTCTAAAGTAGAAATATATACTTGTCTATGTATCTATATGTCTTCTAAATATACATGTCTTCTAAAATAGAAACATGAATATATATATATATATATCTATATATAGAAACATATATATGTCTTTTAAAGTGTGTGTATGTGTGTATATATGTGTGTATATATATATATGTGTGTGTGTGTGTGTGTGTGTGTGTGTGCATGTGTGTGTATGTATATATTTGTCCAGAGTTCTCTTGGCGAATTTATATTTTATTGAGATGAGAAGACAACACAGCAGTGTTGGTTAACTTATCACCACCTTGTTGCTGCCTAAACTCAACCACTTCCTATTGTGTCATGGTTTTATTATAAATTTCCTCTAAGCCTCTTTTTCTGGACACTCATTTATCACCACTAATCCTACATACAAGAAGTTGGATACTGGCCACTCTGAAAGTTGACAATCTAATATGGGTTAAATGTAAAAATAAAACTAGTGACTCCAAAACCCACCACTAGCTGGTTCATCATACCTGTATATTTTTACATAATCTAATACCCAGTCCGCACACTCAGTCCACACTCTAACCCAACTCATCTTCTTGGAAGCCTGGCGCCTATTGTTGGCTATCTAGTTGCACATTGCAAATTATCTTATGTGTCTGGAGCCCCTGTTTGCATGTTTTTTTTTACTTAAATCTTGACAAGCAAAAAAAGAAAGAATGAAGTTTGGAAACTGTCACTTCTAAAAACCTTGTGTTTTATTAATTAGAACAGACTTGTTTAAGGGAAAAATATAATTAATATTTTTCCTCCTGTTTTCAATAAGTGCCTAGACATTATATTTTATATTTGTTTAAAACAATGTTTTAAACTTGAAAGAGTTTTGAGTAAGAAAATAAATAAGGTGAATAGAAATAAACCTTTTAAAATTAATGTTCTTCACTACAGAATGTATTACTGCGAAAGGTTTTAAAAACTTCACTAGAGGTCCTTCCAGTTTTTTTCACCTGTATTCCTTAAGATGGGGTAGTCAAGGACAAATTGATTACTGTTTTAAGCTTCCTTCCAAATTTCTATGGCTGTTATTTATGATTCTATTCCAAATGGAAACTTTTGGCCTTTCCAATATGTATTTTAAAAATGAAGAGACTTTCTGATTCCTATGAATAAAAATACTCCATGCTGATGGAAAAATCAAGAATCTTGGTGACAAACTGCTTCATTCAAACTCTTAGACAATAAAACAAGCAAGACAGTAAATTATAGCAAAGTTCCAACATTTCAATAAACTAGATTCACCTTGAGGAGTTTATAAAAGTACAGATTTCTAAGTTTTCCCAATCTACTCTTTCTTCCCATCCCAAGAATCTGAAATTAACTAGTTTGGGTGAGCTTGATCTAATACATTTTACTAAATATATACGTTTATTACATATAGCCTATATTATAATATAAATATAATGATAATGGAATAAAATATAAACATAGTATAAATAAAGTATATTCATTATATCATTAAGGTTGAAGATCAGTGTCCATAAAGACATTTTATTTTATTTTACTTCATTTAAAAAATTTTTTTATTGTCCGTTAGGTTCTGGGGTACATGGGCAGATCATGCAGGATTATTGCATAGGTATATACATGGCAATGTGGTTTGCTGCCTCCATCCCCCCATCACCTATATCTGGCATTTCTCCCCATGTTATCTCTCCCCAACCTCCCCACCCTCTGCTGTCCCTCCTCTATCCCCCACCAGCAGACCCCAGTGTGTGATGCTCCCTCACTGTGTCCATGTGTTCTCATTGTTCAACACCTACCTGTGAATGAGAACATGTAGTGTTTGATTTTCTGTTCTTGTGTCAGTTTGCTGAGAATGTTGGTTTCCAGATTCATCCATGTCCCTACAAAGGACACGAACTCATCATTTTTTATGACTGCATAGTATTCCATGGTGTATATGTGCCACATTTTCCTTGTCCAGTCTATCATCAATGAGCATTTGGGTGGGTTCCAAGTCTTTGCTATTGTAACAGTGCCACAATGAACATACATGTGCATGTGTCTTCATAATAGAACAATTTATAATCCCACAAATGTATTTTATTTAGTTGTTCTTTGCTAATGCCAGATAAATTAATGCAAAAGAAATGGTTGGATAAGAAGAAAGGAAAATGAGGACTAATATTCCTCTTTATATTTTCTATCTATCTATTTGCAAATAGCTAAAGGTGGTCATTTTGCCTCAAATTCCATATCAGGTTTAAGAAGTTTTTCATCTAAATTTCCTGGTTCTAAGTGAGAGACTGAAAATGCAAACGAACAATGACCAGACCATCTATGGCAACAGAACCCTGACCTACAATCTCTGTGGCCACCAGCCCAGGAAGCAAAACCCCCACTTCTATAGCCTTCAGCCTAGAGTGGTCAGGAGGACTTGGTCAATGACTGCCAGCTTTCCTATTTTTTTCATCTGCTTTCAACTCAGGACCAAGGAAAGAAAGCCAAATATGTTCATTCCCCTTCTCTAAACAAGCACTTAGGATGCCCCACTACCCACTTCTAGTTAGTGCACTTCCAGCTTCCCTGTGTCAACAACCTCCAAACAGGGCACACCTGAAGCCTTTTTTTTTCCCCGTGGAACTTTTCCATTCCTAGCTGTCTTTGAGTCTCTGTCAAACACAGGTGATGGTGGCTGACTCCCTTGCTATAGCAAGCTCTGAATCAATAGCTTCTGTTTGTTCTCATTTGGTATTCATTCAGTTCCACATAAATAAAAATAGGAAAAAAGAAATTATCCTTGCAAATGCAAAGTTGGTTATATATACATAACAAGGTTATTTATTCCAATTTATACAACTTCAGAAAATGAGAGGAGAAAGCAGATACTGTCACTAAGGCAAATATTCAAAAGGGCAATAATCACAGTGACAAGAAGAATGCCAAGAACTTTTATTTTCAGTAAATATGGTTACACAGTCAAGAGTTTTGAGGACCTGAGAATGGGAAGCCATTGCTTTGGCTCCTGTGATTCCACCAACACTTGCCTGAATTCTCTTGAATCAATTAATCAGGAGTGGAAGACTAGAAGCAGGAAAGGGAGGAGCAGGTAGTAAAGGGGGTAACTTTCAGAAGGCTGTACAGTCACTTGGTATCCACAGGGATTGGTTCCAGGACCACCCCATATACCCAAATCCATGCATACTTAAGTCTTGCTATTGGGACTATAGAATCCAGGTATATGAAAAGTGAAATGTGTATGTGTGCACATATATATATATATATATACACACACACACACATATATCTCCACACACTTTTTCAAACAAAAGCAGATCAAAAATACAGTATACTGTATTTTATATATACTATATATATAGATATATTATTCTATGTATATTCTATATAGTATATAATAACTCTTGAACTGGGTAAAGCATTAAATTACAAAGTAATTTTAAAACTTTGTAACAGTTTAGTTACCAATATTGAAGTTGAGAGAAGGAAGTTCTCTCTTGTGGACAATGTGGAATGCTCTAAAACTTGAATCCAAATGTACATTCTTGGCATCACTCAAATAATGTGAATGTGTAACATTTATGATATATTCAAGAGGCAAAACCCAGTTTTTTATACTGTAGACCTGTTTTGTTGATGTTGTTTAGTTTTGAGAAGGCAAGGTTTTAAGAAAATTTAATTCTAAAAGCATTATTGAGTATTTACTATTTGCAGTTCACTGCACTTCGTAATGAACTAGAGAGAGATGCAGAAACTCTTTTCTCCACAAATTCTTAAAAAAAAATTTCCATTATAATTAGGCGAAAATCTATGCAGCTAATTGTTCACACCAATTCGCTGATAATTTATAGTTGCAATATGGTATCATAAAAGGAGTCATAAAACTTTGTGACTTTGTTTGCTTTTTCTCTGTAGTTTTCTCTGTAAGATATGTACTGCAAATGCAAACTAACATCAAATAAATAACTCATCTTTTAAAAATTATGCATTATTTAATACTTTCCACAACTCTGATATTTAAAATACTTCCATTATGACTAATTGCATAAATTCAACAATTAGTTATATTCTAATGATCTAGAAGAATCTTTATCAAAAATGAAACTTGTAGACATTGGGGAGGAATTAAGGCACAATAATACATTTTCTATGTCAATCAAGTACTTCTAGTGTAAATGTCTTATCAAGTGAACTGAAACATTAAGTCGAGGAATTTGGTATCACTGTGGGAAAAATAATCTGATAGATTCTCAAATTTGGCTGCCCTTTGGAGCCACTTGAGAAATTTTTGAAAAGCAAGGCACAGGGATTCTAATTTACTTGGTCTGCAGTGTGTCCCTTGCCAGGTGATACTGACATATGGCATAGAGTGAGAACCATCATTATAGAATCTAGACTCTACTTTATTACTGCTTTAAGATTATACTTCTCCTCCAACTCTTGGGCCTTTTCCGGATTTCATAGGTTTGTTGAACAGTTTTTGTTGTTGTTGTTGTTGTTGTTTGTTGTTTTAATGTTAACTTCTTTTCCCAAGTAGGTATTTTTCCTGGAAAGAGATAGTACTCACTAATGAGTACTATCTCTTTCCAGGAAAGAGATATGATGTAAATGATTAATTGACTTCCTAGTCAAATTAGTCCTTGATGAGTCTAAGCAGTGGGTGGTAGACATATCTCACCTCCCAAGTTTGATCAGCCTGGGATAGGCATGCCATCCATCATCAAGATAACAGACCTATGGAGCTAGCAGGCCAACCCTAGAAACAAAAGAGGCAACAGCTATATTCAGGTCATTACAGTTTGTCAGTTTGCTTCCCCCAAAATTACTGCACTGCTTGTTTCTTCGTTGGTTTACATGCCTGCTTATTCGTGTCCCTCAATCAGTTTTTCCTCCATCCTGGGTACACAACAGCATCACCTGGGGAGCACTTTAGATGCCTGATGCCTAATTACATCAGTCTCTGGGGGTAGGGCCCAGTTATCTGTGTTCTTTAAAGCTCCCCAGAAGACATTGTGAACCATTGCCTTAGGCTGCAGTGCTCTCAATATTTACCTAAGACATTCATGAATCTGCATTTTCTTTAGTTGGTATTATGGAGCTACAGACCAAGTCTGACCCAAGCTAATTTATATAATGGCAGATAGATACTATTAAAAACCTAAAAACATTTTTAATAGAACTCTTTGCTAATGTACTTAAAGAGCCCCTATACTTTCAGCCAGGGGCTCTTGTAGGCATCGCACATAGATTGACTGACTTACTCTAGCCACATCTTACAGATGAGAAAATTTCTCAATGTTACACCCTTAGTCAGTGTTTGGGCCAAGATTCAAATGAGGCACTCTGGTTCCAGAGTCACCAGTCAACCACAGGTGACCAGCGATGTGGCCGTTACAACTACCAGATGTAATTAGATAGGTGATATTCTTATACTTCCATTTTACAGCTAAAGAATCAAGGTACACAGAAAGTGTCCTAGGATCACACAGCTACTAAGTGATAGAGCTGGGATTTGAACTCAAAACAGTCCACCCTAAAGATGATGTTCTGTTAATAATCTAGCCTTTTTTCCCTACAAATATTCAACTGATGCAGCTTTCCATACATTTATATTACTGCAGATTGGAATTTGATATTGCAAGTTTCATATACACTTTTGAACTTATTCTTAATGTTTTACCCAGAATTTTGTTTTTAAAAAACAGAAAGAAAACTTTGGTGGATTTTTCACTCTCCTACAACTGACTGCACTGAGGAAGCAATTACTACAGAGATGCTACAGCTGCTGTCTTGACATTAGCCCATGGTTTTAAAACATCTTTGATTTGTAAATATGTTAGGTACCACAGGTCCATCACAATGATATGTAGAAAGAAGAAAAGATTATCTACTCAAAACCTTTATGTGCCTGAAAATCCTTTTAATTTCCTTTATTAGTTTGGTATGTCCTTAATTTTATATTAAAAATACAGATTTCTTCCAGCTATTGGACATTGTCCCACTTCAAACTTTTAAAAACAAAATAATCAGAGTTTTATGGTAATTACTATGTAAATAGGACAAATATATCCCAGTCCTTTGGCAAGCGGCCTTGACAATGGAAACAGTTTCACATTGTGGATTTCAATCAATGTAACAAAGTTACTGAACACAGTCTGAAAATGAATCCATTCTAGATTGCAGAAGGTTTTTAAAAGTTCCCTGCTTCTCACATTTTAATATGAAAATATTCCCAGGCTATTTTCAAAATACAGGCATCTTATTTGGGAGGCTTAAGTGAGATGCTGGACTTTTATTTCTAGCAAGGTCTCAAGTGATGTACATGCTGCTGGTCTGTGAACCACACTTTGAGTAGCAAGGACACAGTGCTGGTAAACTGGTTCTCCAAAGGAGGAAAACAAAGCCCTGGCTTGTAGTGTTTGCTAATTTCCATGATATAAATGCTCCCACAGTGACCACATTCAAGCTACCATATGATGTCATTGAAAATGGTGTTGGGAAGAGACATCCAGCACGCTGCCCACAATTAGCTCTCCAACCAGGTACAAGTCAGTTCCAGCACACCACTGACCTACATAAGCCTAAGCACACACACCTTCAAGATTCCGCAACATAGCTGTTTCACTCTGCAAAGAATTTCAGGAGGTGAGGGAGAATAAGACTGTCATAGGAGAAAATGACAAGATTAATTACAAAGTTTTCAGAATACGTGCAAAATAATCTAGTTCCAAGGCTGTAGGTTGATGAGAGGGCATGTTTAAGAAGTTAAAAGACATGTGTGGCCAATAATGGAGACTTTGGGGGAAGATCTGAACCAGGTTTTGACTCTGATGGGTTTGGATGAGTGGGAAAGGAGAACACTCACAGAAAAGGAAGTGGGATACGCACTGGCAGAATGTCTGATGCTAAACAAGAGTGAAGGAAATGTTGGAATTCCTAAAGAGTTGAGAGTAGGGTCATTGGTCCCGCAGAATGAGGGCATCCTATTTTCACAAATGTTTTATTCTCTGGCATGATTGAGGAATAACGTATTCAGATTAATCAAACATTCAGGTTAACAGAGAGTTGACATATGTACCAAAAAGAGATGCCAATGTTTAAAGTAATAAAATATATTGGAGTACACAGAACCTAATTTCTTTCTTCTTTGACGAAGAAAGGACTTCAAGATCTGCCATGTCTCAGAGCCATGGGTTTGAGCACCTTTGGTCCCTTCTGGTGGGTTCTGTGATGGAGCCTGCAAAGTTTTGTTTGTATTGTCCTGTAAGAAGGGTGTGTTCTCAAGCCTTTCTCCAGGGCTGTAGAATGAGAGCATCCTAAGAAACCGACTCTCTTGGAGAGAATTTCTAAGTGGGAGAAATGCTTTCCTTTGTAGTGCATTGAGTGCTTACGAGCCCAAACTCATTTCCGCATCTGAAACTGGGGCTAATAATACCAATCTCACATGGCTTTGGTAATTATTAAATGGAACTTGGTCAAGAAATATTGGTGCTCAATATTTGAATGAGCACTACAAATTAGTGCGGGCCTTGTAGCCGAGCATACACCGTTACTAATTTTTAAATCAGAATTGCTTAACACCCACTGATTTTCTATAAGGCCATAAACCCCATGTGAACTCTGGACAGGATGAGGCTGTGGGGAGAAAGTATCATCTGGTCTCTAAGCCTACAGAGCTAAGGTTTCTGCATTCTGCACACATTTTTGAAAGAACCTATGACCACCTGTGCACAATGTTTAAATGCCTAGGAACCTTCCCTTGCTACCAAGGCAAAGGCTTTCCTAGACACTCTGACAGTTCCCTCAGTCAGCAACTATATAAGAAAACCTTCTTACATTTCCAAAATCTGAATAGAGGTTTATTTTGGGGGGGGAAAAAAAAAAGAAACCTTTTCTCTCCTGTCTCTTGGAATAAATGTACTATTTCGTTTTCTTCATTTGTACTATGTTAAGAACCAGTAGAGGGAACTTAAGGTCAATCTGTCTCTCAGGTTGAGTAACTCTAAGCTATAAGCTCCAGAATCTTGTCTTTGTCTCTGATTCCAAATGGGCTTGTGGGGAAAAGTGATATAACCATGAGATCACTGTGTTCTTTTAGATGATTTCCTGCTTCCTGTGTATTTAAATACACAGGGAATAATCCCGCTATTAAAATGAGACCCTGTATGTGTGTATGGGCAGAAGTTCAATGAAAAAGGAAAAAAAAAATGCTTGCTGAATACCAGATGTAGAATGCATAAATCCTGTCAGAACAAGTGGGGAATAGCTTTTATGCCTGACTTGCAAGAAACCTAAGGGAATTGGGAAATCAGATAGGCATGTGTCAAGCAGACTTATTTAAATCATCCACTTCCTCAGCAAAATAAAAGTTTGAGAGGGTTCTGCTTCCTTTTGTGGTTTGAAATTACAGTTGTAGGTCTCAGAAGTCCTGCTTGATTGAGGGCTTCCAAGCAAAGACATATGACCCAGTTCAGGCGCCTGACAACACTGGGGGCACCCAATGCCTCTCCCAGAGGTCTCCAACCTTGCCTTGTTTGTACTTTGTGTTCTTTGTCATCTAAGAAGCAAATTGTGGTGCAGCTGACCACTGCTTTATGGCCCTCTAGCTTGTCCCTGATAAAAGGCTTTTGCATCTGAAAGAGAAAGATGCCCACTGGCTTCCTTCTTAGACCACTGCTGTAGATCCTGAGTGCAAACCTTAGCTTTGCAGGCTTGGAGACCAGGCAATGCTTTCTCCCTGCAGCCCCATTCTGTCCACAGTTCACACAAGGTTTATGGCCTTATAGATAATAAGTCTGTGTTAAGCATTTCTGATTTAAAAACTAATTGGCCGGGTGTCGTGGCTCACACCTGTAATCCCAGCACTTTGGGAGGCTGAGGAGGGCAGATCACCTGAGGTCAGGAGTTTGAGACCAGCCTGGCCAACATGGTGAAACCTTGCCTCTACTAAAAATACAAAAATTAGCCAGGTGTGGTGGTGTGCGCCTGTAGTCCCAGCTACTTGGGAGGCTGAGGCAGGAGAATCACTTGAACCTAGGAGGTGGAGGTTGCAGTGAACTGAGATCACACCACTGTATTCCAGCCTGGGTGAAGAGAGAGAGACTCTGTCTCAAACATGAAAACAAAATGACAACAACAACAAAAAAAAACCTAGTTATCTGTGTATGCTTGGCTACAAGGCCCACATGAATTTGTAGTGAGAGATAAAACTAGATCCCAATCATTTCCAGGTATGAAATTCTAACAGGTAAGTTTTTCAGGAGGCTACCTTATAGTTCAGTAGGTTACTGGTGTATATAGATATACAAAGCAAAGGTATTTAAGTACAAGCTATTTCCTTTAAGGTGTGGTAGCTCCCTAAATTGTTCTTCTCAGGATATTTCTGTTTTCAAGTGTCCCATTAAATATATTATTTTTATATACAGTAGAATTTTTTAAAAGTATGCTGACACGGAAAGATCATGGGCTTTGCAGACCCGGGTTTAAATCATTCCAAATCTATCACTTACTAATGTGTGAACTTTAGCACGTTACTGTACCTCTCTCAGACTCATTTCCTTATCTTCTTGCTGAGAATGTGTGTGTAAAAAGCATTAATGTGGAATCTAGCATGGTGTCTAGCACTTTGTTAAACCCTGACAAATTCTTATTCCTCTCCATTCATCTGTTCATCTGTACTAGTTTGTTTTCACGCTGCTGATAAAGACATGCCCAAAACTGGGAACAAAAAGAGGTTTAATTAAACTTACAGTTCCACATGGACATGGCTGTGGAGGCCTCAGAATCATGGCAAGAAACAAAAGGCACTTTTTTTTTTTGGAGATGGAGTCTCACTCTGTTGCCCAGGCTGGAGTGTAGAGGCATGATCTCAGCTCACTGCATCCTCCACCTCCCAGGTTCAAGCAATTCTCCTGCCTCAGCCTCCCAGGTAGCTGGTATTACAAGTGCTGGCCACCATGCCTGGCTAATTTTTGTATTTTTAGTAGAGATGGGGTTTCACCATGTTGGCCAGGCTGGTCTGGCACTCCTGACCTCAGGAGGCCTTGGCCTCCCAAAATGCTGGGTTTACAGGCATAAGTCACTGTGCCTGGCCCAAAAGACACGTTTTTTGGTGTGAGACAAGGTCTCCCTTTGTCACCCAGGCTGGAGCACAGTGGTGCAATCTCTGCTCACTGCAATCTCTGCCTTCTGGGTTCAAGTGATTCTCCTACCTCAGCCTCCTCAGTAGCTGGGATACAGGTGTCCACCATCACACCTGGCTAATTTTTTGTATTTTATTAGAGGCAAGGTTTCACCATGTTGCCCAGGGTGGTCTTGAAATCCTGAGCTCAGGCAATGTGCCCGTCTCAGCCTCCCAGAGTGCTGGGATTACAGGCACGCACAACTGCGTCCGCCGCAAAAGGCACTTACATGGTGGCAGCAAGAGAAGAATTAGGAAGAAGCAAAAGCAGAACCCCTGGTAAGCCCATCTGATCTCATGAGACTTATTCATGACCACGAGAACAGTATAGGGGAAACTGCCCCCATGATTCAGTTATCTCCCACCAGGTCCCTCCCACAATGTGTGGGAATTATGGGAGTACAATTCAAGAGGAGATTTGGGTGGGGACACAGAGCCAAACCATATCGCTATCCATCCATCCATTCGTTTATTCCTTCACTAAACACCTGTTGAAAACCTTTTATGTGCCAACCACTACATTAGTTAGTGGAGGCACAGACAAGTGTGAGAGGTGAGCTCAGTTGATGGTATTTAGGTGGGTCTATATCTGGGCTCTCTATGCTTCTCCATTGATCTATTTGTCTATTTTTTTTTCTCCTTTTTGCCAAAGGCTTCCTTAATCTTTAACAATGTAATTCCAGTAAGAGAAAAAGAAGTTTCAGAAGTAATACTACCAAATCATGGGGTGGGATTGTGGAGGTGGTGAGTGAGTTCAGGAGAAAGACAGAGATAAAGAGAGAGAGAGAGAGAATGTAGGCTATATAAGGTAAAGTGTTGAATGTTACATGCTCTGTTGACTGGGGGCCCCAGGATGTATATGATGGAATTTACTGAAAGAGAATTTGCACATTTATAAAAAGGATGCAGTTTTAGAAAATAGCTGGTTATGCTAGCATCTTGTTTCTTCATCGATGCTGCAGTGTTATATAAGCACTGAATTCTCCCACATTTCCAGCTCTTATCTAAAAGCCAGAGTATGTACCACCTGGGTTGAGAGGAAGATGAAATGAAATTGGGGAAGTAAATGGTGGAAAGCATCCTGAAAGAAACCAACTAGATATGTTCAAGTCAGCAGGTTCTGAGTTATTTAGTAATTTGAAAAATGTGTAAGGGATGTTCTGACATGTTTTTTTCTCTCATTGTCTCCCTGTTCTGCCAGGCCTATAGCGAATCTACCACCTTTGTTGACCTCTTCGTCTTCCCCCATTTATTGCTATAGAAGCTACCTGAGCTCATGGTCCCTGGAGATGGACCAAATAGAAGAACAAGCAGTGCCCATGTGGTGAGCTTCAAGAGGTATCTGTTCTGTGGGGAGTGGGTGGGTGGTAAAGCAAAGGTGGCAGATGTGTATATTAGCTATCCATTGCTGTATAATTAATTATACATAAAACTAACTATACATAAACTAAAACTTCACAGCTTACAATAGCAAATATTTATTATCTCACACAGCTTTTGAAAGTCAGGAATCTGAAAATGGCTTAGCTAGTTTGGTTCTGGCTCAGGGTCCTCTGTGGAGTGGCAGCCAAGATGTCATCTAAGACTACTATCATTTAAAGGCTCAGCTGGGGCTGGAGGCTAAGCTTCCAAGATGACTCACTTATAGGACTGTTGGCGGGAGACTTCAGTTCCTCTCCACATAGAACTTTCTTCGTGCCATGGAACTGGCTTCCCTCAGAGTGAAAGACCCAAGAGAGAGAGACTAAGACAGAAGCTGCAATGTTTTTATGACCTAGTCTTGGAGGTGACATACTGTCATTTATACCATATTTTATTCGTTAGAAGCAAGTCATTAAGTCCAGACTACACTCAAGGTGAGAGGATTTAAGCTGAACCTCTTGAAAACATGGTATCAAAGTATTTATGGACATTTAAAAAACTACCACAATACATATAGATAAACTTCACAAAGTGTAGACATGGGCTGAGACAAAATATTGGATAATATCTCATTCTTCAAACAGCAGCCTCAGCTGTAATAAAATCCGAGTTCAGAAATCAAGTAGGAAAAGGGCTTGTTGGAGAAAACTTATCAAGGATGTTACTTCATTTATCCACTTATTCTGAGCCACAGCATAGTAGTGACCAACTGTGTGTCCTGTGTAATTTGGGTACCTCTGCTCAGTAATAGCTGAACAGATTTTATCCTATTTTTAGAATAGTGAATATGTTCTCATGGCACAAAATTTAAAAGGTATAAAAGTTTTTGGTTAAAAAATAAGATTCACTCCTTTTTTTCAGATTCTTGGAATGCAATTACATTTACTGATTTCTCATGTAGCCTTACAAAATATTCTATGTATATACAAACATATATGCACACATATTTTTTCTTCTTTCCCACAAATAATAAAATACTATATGCATTGTTTTATTCTTGGCTTTTTTTCAATAAACAGTATATCTTCAAGGACTTCTACAATAGCACATACAGACCTGCTTTGTCTTTTTCATGGCTGCCTAGTACTGCATTATATTTATTTGAGCAGTCATCTATTAACAGATGACATTAGGTTGTTTCCAGTCTCTTGTTACTATGGACAAAGCTGTGATGACTGTCTCTGCAATTTATCATTTCTCATACAGAAGTAGAATTCTTGTTCATTTGCAACATTGACAGATACTGACAAATTTCTCCCCAAAAGGGCTTACAATTTTTCTCTCACTACAATATGAATGCCTGTTTCTTCAAACCCTTGGCAATACAATAGGTTACCCACTTTTTGATATTTGCCAATTCTGTAGGCACAAAATGGTCTGCAATTGTAGTTTAAATTTTTATTACTCTTATTATGAATGAGGTTGGGCCTCTTTTTATAAGCTTAAAATCATCTGCATTTGCTTTACTATGAACTATTTGTTCTTAATCTTTACCCACATTTATATTGAGTTGGTGGGGTTTTTTTTTTTCCTTATTGATTAGTGGGAGTTCTTTAGGATTAAAGAAATTAGCTCTTCTTAAGAACGGGTATACATGGACAGACAGAGTGGAATAAGAGACATTGGAGATTCTGAAAGGTGGAGATAAAATACTGCTTACTGGTTATGTTGTATGCTATTTGGATGATGGGTATGCTAAAACCCTAGATGTCACCCCTATGCAATATATCTATGTAAGAAAACTGCCCTTGTGCCCCCAAATCTATTTCCTTTTAAAAGAAATTAGCTCTCTGTCTAGAATGTCAGTGGCACATATTTTTTCCAGTATGTTTTTTTCCATTTGTTTTTTGACTTTTTAGTGGTTTTCTTTTTATTTTTCCATGTAGTAATTTTAAAAAAATATTTTTCTGTGGTCACATTTATTAGTTTTTTTCTCTTATAGTTTCTGGATTTGCATCATTCTTAGAAAGTTTTTCCACTCCCAGGGTTATTAGAATCCTTCTAAGGGTTCTTTTAGTATCATCATAATTTGATTTTTACACTTCAAATTTGATTGAATTGGTTCTTTTAATGCTTTACACTCTACCAAAGTATAAAATACTGGACTGTGTTTGTGTTTGTCTAGTTTCTGGTTCAGCTATTTCTAGTTTATTCTCAGTTTTCTTCATTTGTGAAAAAGAGATCATAAGTTTTACTGAGTACCATCCATAAGTTTTAGTGGAGAGATACCATCTCGATGACTGAAAGCTAAACCAGAATTTTCTTCCCCATTCTCATTACTTAGAAACTTTTGCTGATGATTAGGTTTGGTGCCCTAATGGGACAATTGAAACTAACACGGTCTATAAGATAACTTGCTTTAATTTAAAAAGACAAAGTCAAATTAGCCATTTCATATTATCTGCCTACAGAGGGGATACTGCTTTCATTTGTAATGTTTAATTACATATTTTTTCAAGAATACATACACATGGCTGTTTCTTCTGAAATAATTTTGGCTCCCTGTGAAGCAAAATTGGAAAGTGTCTCAAAGTTAGTTTTGAATTGATTATTTGGAACTCAAAATGATACTCCATTAAAACAATACCTTAAATGTTGGTTAGGTTCTTGAGCCTAATTATAAATTCCAGATTTATGTATTTATGATTCAGAATAGGAAGAATGGTGCTATGTCAATGACATGTAACAATATATCATAACACTGTGTCCTTGTTAATATGCATTGGAGGGACACATCAGGAATCCTCAAATATATCTTCCCCAGTCCTTCCCCTGCATCCTAGCAGCAGATGTGAGAACTCCAAGAGCCATTGGGAACTAGTTGCAGGACCAGAAAGGACACTCTGATCAGGAGGATACCTCTTTATATTTGTATCAGTGAAAGCTATTTTCTAATATTTGACAGTTGTCCTGAGAAATTAGGTCTGTGGTGTAGAATTTCAGAGGCATATATCATACATTTTCTTGGCAAATAATATGGTTTGGCTGTGTCGCCACCCAAATCTCATCTTGAATTGTAGCTCCCACAGTTCTCATGTATTGTGGGAGGAACCTGGTGGGAGATAATTGAATAATGGGGATGGGTCTTTTCTGGGCTGCTCTCATGATAGTGAGTAAGTCTCACAAGATCTGATTGTTTTTTGTTTTTGTTTTTTGAGACACACTCTCGTTCTTGTTGCCCAGGCTGGAGTGCAGTGGCATGATCTCAACTCACTGCAACCTCTGCCTCCCAAGTTCAAGTGCTTCTCTTCCCTCAGCCTCTGAAGTAACTGGGATTACAGGCGTGTGCCACCATGCCCGGTTAATTTTTGTATTTTTAGTAGAGACAGAGTTTTGCTATGTTGGCCAGGCTGGTCTTGAACTCTTGACCTCAGGTGAGCCACCCACCTCGGCCTCCCAAAGTGCTGGGATTACAGGTGTGAGCCACTGCACCAGGCCCAGTGTTATGGTTTTATAAGGGGAAGTTCCCTGCACAGGCTGTCTCTTGCCTGCTGCCATGTAAAATGCCCCTTTCCCTTCTGCCAGGATTGCAAGGCCTCCCCAGCCATGTGGAACTGTGAGTTGATTAAACCTCTCTCCTTTATAAATTACCCAGTCTTGGGTATGTCTTTATTAGCAGTGTGAGAATAGACTGATACAGCAAGCAATTAGCTTTAGGGAAGTGTGCAAGTATGAAATAGGGTCTTAGCCACCAAGATAGATTTTCAGGGAAGGAGAGTTCTGGGGAAGAGAAGGCAGGAGGCAGTTCCCCAAGACAGGGACTCAGTCATACACAGAAAGAAGATAGCAATGTAGGTGTCTGGAAACAAGGTGGCAATTGAGGCTCAGGAATAGGAAAAAATCTAGGTATCAGGACTGAAGTCTAAGACTACCTAGAAGAGTGAAATGACACTGAGCCCCACACTGACAGTTTGGAGGTAATTAATCTCCAATGTTTAAGGGAGGGACCTGGGAACTGGGCCAAAGCATGGGTGACAGGTGGGAATGAAGTGGGTTTGACTGTGGGACAAGGAGAGGGCAGTGGCTGGTGATGGAGCAGGGAGGATGTTCACCACCTCTGAGTGGAGGTTTACCACCACTGAGAAAGTGGAGGCCCATTATTTGGCGAACTCCTTATACTGCTGTATTTTGTGTATAGCATAAAATATATATATTTGTTTCAGGATTATTTAATGGTTTTGCCCATGTGGAAAAAGGCATATGCTTATTCTATTTCTCAATGACATTTATGAGTGCTATAATTATAATAACAATGATGAAAGGTTGCCTAATCAATATGTAAATGGTATTTACAGTGAGCCAAATCTATTAGAAAGCTAGCCAGTCTAAAAAAGAATAAAGTTGCCATGTTGCAAATACAAATTATAATAGGTTGGAATAAAAATCAAATTATATTTTGCTCTGTGATGCATTGTGCATGCTGTCTATGTTCTTTGCATCTCCTTCCATCTGTCTTCCTGCTGTTTCCCTGCTCATTAACACCTCTACTAGAAAGTGGGCAGGGTGATGACAAGAAATAAAAATACAAGTTGAACTGTAACTAAGAATTTAACATTTAAAAAATGCCAACATAAGAATGATATAAATATCTCAATTGTGAAAATAGATTGCGACCCTGGTTAGTATATGGGATTTTAAATATGTGAAAAATGATGAGGAATTGGAGCACATCCCATACAAAAGAACACGTTCACAGAATGTAATCAAGGGAAAGGATTGCAGAGATAGACTGCAAGAGCATCTGTTCCTACAGGTGGGAACTGAGAAAAATTCATTAAAAAAACAATGAATTAGCAAGTATGCCTAAACTCATAAGTCCTAACCATGTTTCTGGAAGCTAACTGCAAAGTTTGGCCTAAACATGGACATGCTGAGGTCACTTGCTGGAGTCAGAAAGATTTTTTTTTTAAAGAAGATTATTTCAACATTTTCAGAAAGGAGGCTGGGGTGGAAATATATGATACTAGACAAGTATACATTCAAAATATTAACATCATAATAGGCATGTAGGCTATTTAGGCTATTTTTATTTTTATATTTATATTTTACATCTCAAAATGTTTAAAATGAGCATGTATCAATTTTATTATGGGAAAATGTGATTTAAATTAAAATTTTATGTTCTGCTCTCACTTGTTCATCTGTCAGTGGAGTTTAATCAGTGACTTTTATTAGTCAAATCCTTTTTACAGAGGGACGGAGACAGGGATCAAGGCTGGGAATTTCTGATATGCAAATGACTTTAATGATGACATCATGGACTTTAGCCCTAATGAAATCATGTATACATGCTGATTAGATTTATCAGACTGCTTCTAAGTAGGAAGGACTTTTAAAATTTAGAGACTGAGTGACCCAACTTAAAGAAAATTCAGTGGCTCAAGCTATATTTTCTAAGTGATGTGATAAGATAATCAGACACAATTAACTTGCAGCTAGAAGACAATTACCACCACAAAATGTATTTGTTGTAGAACTTGCCTACATTCAGTCTCAAATTAGAAGTGTGTATTAATATAGATGATATTATACAAATATATTATTCATTAAATATTACATGCAAAAACTAATTGAGTATTACACATATTATCTATTACCAAATCTCCCTGAGCTTCGAGAAAATTATAGACTTGAAAAAATTTTAGTGGCCTTTGGCACAAATGAAGCCCATTTTAGAATTTCTCAGATTCTTTTATGAGGATAAGTTTTTGTTTATATTTTTGTGGTACAAACCTAATGAAGTGCCTGAATCATCTGCCTAAATATGGAACTTATTTCAAGATGTATTGATTAACTCAAAAACACAAAGTTGCTGAAGTTTTTAAGATATGTTATCTGAAACCAACTGGCAGTTTCTGATCATATTTTTAAATTTGGGGAAACTTTGGTAAACCCTATGTCTGTGAAAATACTCACTTGCTTATGAATCTGATAAACTTTACTCTGAGATCCACTGTGAGTAATGCAGAACTGAATTCAGAATTGACGATGTCCTGGGTTTACCCCAGAATTCACCAAAATATTCCAATTTGTTAAATATAAAAACTCTCATTGAAATGGATGAAAATGATCATTACTAGCATTAAAGCCATAAATGTAGGTTAAATAGCTTTTTAAATTTAATGCTTCTAAATAGAATACTTCTAATGGTACATCCATGTTATTTTCTGTTAAGATGTATTCCACTCATGTTTATCAGTGAAAGCCATATGTATCACACACATGCCGATTTCTGGAAATTAAAGTGTATACAAGTAAAGCAATTTTTTCAAAATTGCAGCATGGCTGGCTAGAACATAGGTCTGCAAAATCATGCATAATCAGTGGTCATCCTACTAAACAATGCTACTTCTCTCTGTCATTAAAGAACTAGGAGGGACCTTTGAAGGAACTTTATAGGAACTGAAAGGACAGTCATGTATAATCACAAGAAGGAAAGGTTAAGGTACTTCTCAAAATAACTTTTACTTTATAAATAATTGATTACAAAAAGGTTAGAAGATAAGATTAATTAGGTTTGTATGCCTCTTTTACAATTTATTGTCATTGTACAAGTTTTAAAATTTCTTCCTTTTGCTTTTCGTTTTTAAAATGGGTGTAATAACTGTGCCTGTATCACAGGGTTGTACGGGTTACTATGATTTGGTAACATAAAATGCTTGGACAATGCAATATATCAGTGTAGCAAAATTTCATTTGTACCCCGTGATTATTATACAAATAAAAAAAAGACAAAAATAACAATAATAAAATTAAAATAGAAAATAGCTTTGCAGTGAAAAATAATAATATAAAAAGCTTGAGACAGTGTTTGACACATCATAAGTGTTCAAAAAACATTAGATAGTACCACTATATGCCAAGCACTATGTTTTGCCCTTAATATACACAATTTTAATCATTTCTTACAGCAGCAGTGGGAGGATAAATATTATCACCGTTCCCACATGGCAGGTTTTATAAGTGGCTATTTTTGCATGGCTAATATGATGAAAACAACATTCATACCCAGATCTGTGTAAGTCTAGAACAGCAAGTTGGTGAATTAAAAACTATTTTACATTTTCAAAGAGTTGTTAAAAAAATGGGACACAGACCATCTGTAGCTTGCAATGCCTGTAATACTTACTGTTTGAACCTTTAGAGAACATGTTTGCTGACTGCTACTCTAGTGCAGTTTTTCCTTCTGTAATATCAGACTAGGCTGCATCCTGAAAACCAGATGCCTATTTTAATTGATAAAATCATTCACATTTTCATTTATTTTACAGATATCTATTGAGCACCTGATATTTGTGAGGCATGTGTTAAAGTTCATTCAGGCTGCTATAACAAGATACCTTAGACTAGGTAGTTTACAAACAGTAGTTCTGGAAATTTACTACTCGTAGTTCTGGAGCCTAGGAAGTCTAAGATCAAGGCAGCAGCAGATTTGGTGTCTGGTGAGGGTCCATTCTCTACTTCATAGATGGCATCTTCTTACTGCACCCCAAAATGGCTGAAGGGACAAACAAGCTCCTTTGGCTTCTTTTATAAAAGCACTAGCCCCGTGACTGAATCACCTCTTAACACTGACGACTTGGGAATTAGGTTTCGACATACAATTTTTTTTGTTGGGGGGATACAAATATTTAGATCATCACAGCATTTTTCTAGACCTGTGGGTACCAGGTCTAGGAAAATAAGTGAGATAATAAAATTTCCATCAAGAAAGTTGCAATCCTGTGAGGAAGTCTAAGAGAAAATAATTATGGGACAGTGTGAAAAGTATTTTGGTTCAATATCATAGGCTTCTGTGGAAACACATAGGAGGGACTTTGAATGTAGCATTCAGGGGTCAGATATGCCTTCCTGGAAGAACTGATAACTTGAAATAAGTCCAAATGTTTAATTTAAGAGTAGATATAGGCTATTCTAAATTAATGGAGAAGCAAATAAGTACAAAGGCCCAAATGCAAAAAGAAGTATGAGAATTTGAGGAACTGTAAACATAGCTGAAGTTTATGGTAATGGTGGAACTTGGGAGGAGGGTCCCTCGTAAAAGAGAGGGCTAGAAAGGAAGTCAGAGTGTGAAGTATAAATTTGCATGTCGTGCTACTGTTTAAAATTTATCCTGAGGCTATGAACATTGTCACACTGCAGGGCTGTTGGAAACTTTCAGAAGGAAAGTGACACACTAAAATTTGTGTTTTCGAATGATCCTTCTGGAAGCAGCATGAGAGATGAAGAGCTGGGATTCAAGAGTGAGGGCAAAGCCTGCAGCCCTGGAGTTAAAGGGCCTGGATTTACCCTCATGACTTGATCGACTCTAACATTATATGGAGAAGACTTATTTTTGGACATTGGACAATAGGTAGACAAGAGGGGTGTGAATCTCGAGGGAGGAGAAATAAGTGACCAGAGCCCTGCAATGGCCAAGGATTTCTATCTGGAGGCACATTCTAGACTGCAGAGCAGAGAAGGAGATTCCAATCAAAGAAATGTTGTATTATATAATTGAGGAGATAGAACTTGAAGTTTAGGAAGTCTGGTGTTTGTAAATGGTGAGGCAGAGATCTGCAGAGCAGGGAGCTACACAGAAAAAGGGCTTGAGAAATGCACACAGGGGTCCCATGAGTCTTTGAAAAATATCAAGACAATTCACAGCCTGAAATGCTACAAGGTTGGCAAAGAACAACTGTGGAGTGATGAGATGAGCAGATTTCCACAATTCACACAGACTCAGGAATCATTTGCATTACCACCACATAGCAGGAGAGCCCTCATTGAGCCTCTTTACTTAGAGAATGCAGTCAACATTCCATCCAGAAGAGCTGCTCTGCAGTAGTGGACTAACCTATTCCTAGAGGAAAGGTTTCTCTAGACCTGCCCAAGCACAACTTAAAAGCAAGCCTCAAAATCATCTAACTAAATACTTATATTAGAAAAGAATATCAACAATCAATGATCTAAGTTTTTTAGAGTCTAAATTCCCATCATAAGAGGCTAGAAAAGAAAAGAAATATTAAAACACAGTAAGTAGAAGGAAGAGAATAAAAATTATAACAGAAATAAAAAATCCAAGACAAACTGAGGAAATTTATGAAACCCAAAGCTGGGTTTTTGACAATGCCAATAATATTGGTAAATATCTAGGTAAACTGATGAAGGAAAAACAGGGAAGGCAAAAATTATCAGTCCGGAATTAAAGAGGGGACATCACTAACTATCCTGCAGATTTTACCCAAATAGTAAGGGAATATTAGAAACAATTTTATAATGGGAATTTATAATAACAAAGTTGGATTGTTGGGAAAAGCATCCTGTGGGAGCAGTAAGTAGTCGTCCAACAAAAGCCACCATAACAATAACAAAAACAAATCATTCATTAACCAATTTTATGTGGCAGGTCCTGGTTAAGGAAAGTGGAAATAAATCAAAACCAACCAAATAAGAAAGGCAAGGATTATTTATTCAGCTTTTGCTATAGCAAGGGAGTCAGCCACTGTCACTTGTGTTTTGGGAGAAAATCAAAGGCAGGCAGAGGAATGGGAAGCTTTGTAGTGGGAAATAAAGGGAAGGCTTCAGTCTTGCCCTGACTGGAGGCTGTTGGCATGGGGAAGTTGGAGGTAGGCTAACCAGAAGCAGAGCATCCTCTGTGATTTCTTGGGGGTGTATATTTGGCCTTCTCTAGTTTGTCCTAAGTTTAGAGTGGGGACAGATATTGGGGAAGCTGTCAGTTATGAATCAAGTCCCCAAGTCCTGGCCATTTTGAGCTGATTGTTACAGAAGTTTTTACTTAGCTTTCCAGATTGTTTCTACAGATAGCAGCCTGACTTATAGCAGGCTGGCTTCCTGGACTATTTATTGTAGGTAACAGATTGGCTTTCTGGGCAAGATTCTGGCGGTTGATGGTCAAACTTCTATTTTTATACTTGAATTAGCTCATGTCAGTTTGCATATTCAGTCCCTCAGTAATAAATGATATAGTGATACCCAATTCATTTTGAAAACATACTGAAAAGAGTGACCCGGTCTTCCGGGAGCATCCAAGAAGCCTTTAGAGTGAAGCTAATATTTGAAGTTGCCTTAAATTCTGAGGCAAAAGAAGATGAGAAGAAATTGCTACCAGAGATGACCACATTAAAAAAAATAATAAGCAAGTGGGTGTGTGGTATGTTTGAAGATCAGTGACCTCTTAGAGAAGCTTGAACACAGGCGGGTGGGGGCAGGCAGCCAGGAAAGGAAGGTGGAACCAAAATGTAATGGACTTTGAGTGTTGTTCTAAGACGTAATCTTATGGGTTCCAAGGGAGACAGGATGCTTCAAAGCCAATAGTTATAATATTAGACTTGTATTTTAGGAAGATGATCGTTTTGATAGTAGAAAATATGCATGGGGTGTGTCAGGAAACTGGAAACTTGCACACAAGCTAGGATAGTGTTTTACCAATTGGAGGAAGTGGTGGGAAAGGCCTTGATTAGGTCAGGGACGATGGGGATGCAGCAAAGGGCAGATAGAGCAACGAGGGCAACATCTTGGACACACAGTGAGTGCTCCGTAAATATCTGTTATATTTTTAAGTGAATAAATGGGATATTTAGGAAGTAGAATGGGTTAGGCTTGGTGACTAATTAGATGTTACAATATAAGGACAGGAAATAAGAACTACTAAAGTTTTTAGCTTCAGTGACTGATTGGATAGCAATGCCATGGGCCAAAGTGTGAAAAATAGGGAGGTGGCAGTTTATGAGTGAGGATGCCAAGTTTCATTTGGGGCATGTCTCTAGGGCTTATAAAGTTTGAATCAGGGTTTGGGGGGGGTCACTGATAGCACATAGATAATAGCTGGAATTATGGAAAGGGGTGGGATTGGTCAGAAAGACTTTTCAAAGCTTGGGGAGAGAGTCCAGTCCTTAAATGCACTGATTTTTATTTATTTTTATTTATTTATTTTTTTGAGACAGAGTCTTGCTCTGTTGCCAGGCTGGAGTGCAGTGGCGTGATCTCAGCTCACTGCAACCTCTACCTCCCAGTTTCAAGAGATTCTCATGCCTCAGCCCTCAGAGTAGATGGGAGTATGGGCACATGCCCAGCTAACTTTTGTATTTTTAGTAGAGATGGCATTTGGCCCTCTGGCCAGGCTAGTCTCGAACTCCTGACCTCAAGTGATCCACCCGCCTCAGCCTCTCAAAGTGCTGGGATTACAGGCATGAACCACCAAGCCAGCCTGCACTGATTTTTAAATAGTGGATAAAAGAGGAAGAAACAGTGTTTGCCATTAAATACTGTTGTGTGCTACTTCTTTGGAACTTTTCCTTTAGACTTCCTTGTACACAGCTTAACTGTTCATCTACTTGGATGTAGAGATATGACACAGAATACCTTTTAAGGAAAACTATGGAAATCACATTGGGTGGAATGTACAGAATTTGGAGAACCTGACTCTTTGAGTCCTGAGCTTTGTGTGGGCGAATGACCTGGTGCACAAGGGGACCTGAGTTAAAATTCAAGCTCACCTGATTTCTGTGACCTTGGCCACATTACTTTTCTCAGTTATACATTGATGTTAATTATATCTATTTTAAAGAGTTTTTAGGATCAAATGAGATAATTCTACATAATATATGTAAGGTGCCCAGTGGTACCTTGCACATAGTTTGTGCTCAATTAATGAATGTTTTTATTATTTTGAAGAGCTAGAAGAATCACACTTAAGAAAAGCCATCAATGCAGTTTGTTTTGTTTTGTTTTTAGATGGAGTCTTGCTCTGTTGCCAGGCTGGAGTGCAGTGGCGTGATCTCAGCTCACTGCAGCCGACACCTCCCGGGTTCAAGCGATTCTCCTGCCTCAGCCTCCTGAGTAGCTGGGACTTACAGGTGCACGCCACCATGCCCAGCTAATTTTTGTATTTTTAGTGGAGACAGAGTTTCACCATGTTGGCCAGGATAGTCTCAATCTCTTGACCTCATGATCCACCCATCTCAGCCTCCCAAAGTGCTGGGATAACAGTGGCAATTTGTTTTTTACAAAACAAAATTATGGAATGATTTTTGTTGTTTATATTGCAAATTGATCATGTGAATTTCATATTTCTCTTTTAATTCTTCCCTACCTAAGAACAAAAGCAAAATCATTTTTTTTCTAGAGAGAGATTTTTTAAAACTTTCAAAATAACGTCGTATTATGTCTTTAGTTCAACATATGTGCTTATTCTTATCCAAAATTACGCTGAAGATTATTTCCTAGTATGGAGCTTCTAGGTTACAAGCATTTATTGGTTACCTTACCATGCATCAGTTACTGTGCTCAGTGCCAAAATACAAAGTTGAATAAAGAGGCTTCTGCTGAGAAATTCATTCATTCATTTACTCAATTATTTATTTAACTACTACTAAAGGGCAGGTGCTTATCTCAGTGGTGAAGGTAGAGCAGGGAATAGAATGAATGCACAAAAAGACTCCGAGCTTTGGCAGACCTCATTACAGTAAAGGGAGACACAATAGAAAATAATAAACAGGTAAATCAAGATGGTAATTTAGATGGTGCTTAGTGGAAAAAAAGAGATAATAAATAATAGATAGAGAGTGATTGGAAGAGAACAGCATATGTGGCCAGGTGTCCTCTGGGGATTGGGGTAGGACTGGGGAGGAGGATGAGAGTAATGAGTCAAAATAATTATTATGAAACAAAAATATTGCATAGTTGGGGGCAAAGAAAATTATAGACATCACACACACAAAAACAGCCCAAGGAGGAAAAAGCTGTAAATGCTTAAAATATATTAATTTGGAATCACATTTTAATCATTTTAGAGGTTTTATATGCTCATCACTCCGACTTTAACCTCATTCTTGAACTAACGATAATACTTAATGTAGGAAAAAAAATAGATCTCGTTCTCTATTCTCCCATATTTTCACTTTGGGTAAATACCCTGTTTGCAAATTAACCTCAGGCGTGCTGGACAGAATTTTTGTTCTAAGTAAGATTTTTGTGTTGGTCATTCTTCCAATGAAATAGATCTTCATCATTTCTATCCTTAAAGCTCCATCTAGGGTCTCTAAGTTTTCTCATTATCCAATCAGTATGTAGAATCAAAGTGATATGATAGTCATAGGATTTTGAAACTAGAAAGTGTCTAATTCATCCTTAATTTGCAGCAGGCGGAATGGAGGCTCAGAAATAAATAACAAAGTGGAAAAAAACAAGCACAGAAACCCTGGTTTCTTATCACCAAATTCATTGATTGAGATCTTTCCAATCTTCTCATCTGTTCAATAAACTAGCACTTCCTAAATGCCAGGCACTGTAAGGCTCTGGGTTCCTGGATGAGTAATACGTTTTTTGCAAGAAAACATTCTCTTATTCTCTAGAACATGGCAGAGTACTAAAAGATGTCTCAATTAAGCAAATTATAATTCATAACTTCTCAAAGTACAATAAAAATTATTGAAAATGTCAAATTGTCACATGAGAACAAGTCCTTGACATGCTTATTCTTTTACCCTTTTGCATCAAGAGTTTTAAAAATGGTATTTCAATGGAGAAGGCTTTGGAATGATAGATTTGGAGCTTAAATCTAGACTGAGACTTACTAACTTTCCACCTAGGAAAAGTTGTTGAACTTTACTTTCTAGTAGCAAAATGTGACCAAAGTCACCAGCCCAATGCCAGAGACTCAGAACTTTGCGTGTTGTCGCAAATGTTTTCCTTTAGCTGCACCGTCCGAGGTTAGGAGGCTGCAGGAATTTGGGCTGAGAAGAGCCCTGGGCTCACGGGTCTCAAACCCCGGTACCCCCAACTCTTCTCTACTTCCCTGCAGCTCTCAGGGCCCTTTGCAAACATGAACTCATACAGAACAGTGAACTATGCCCTACATACAAGGAAGAAACCTGAACTCGGGAGTTGGAGGTTGCAGTGAGCACTATATCACCAGCCACTCCTACTCAGTCTCTTTGCTTGGTTCTTCCCACCTCTCATCTCTGAATGCTGTAATGTCCCAGGGCACAATCTCTGTAGTGTTTTTCTTTTATATCTACATTACCCTTGGTCATCTCATCCAGCCTTCTGATTTTAAATGCCATCTAGACATAATTCTGTTGTATATATTATCTCTAGAGTTGGAAATCTCAGCTCATATTCAACGACCTGCTTAAGATCTCCTCTTGGTTGTCTAATAGTCAATTCAAAATTAGTAGATCCAGATAGAGCTCCTGATTTCCCTCACCAAACTTCTTCCTGTGTGGTCCTCAACTCACTAACATGGCGACTCTACTTGTTTTATTCAATTGCTAAGGTAAAAACTTAGTTCTTGATTTCTTTTTCTTACATCCAACATTCAATCTATCAGGAATCTTGCTGGTTCTATCTTCAAAATATGTTGAAATCTATTTTTTAACCACTTTCGCCACTACGAGTCTGATTCAGCCCCCATCATCTCCCGCCCAGATGACGCAATAGCAGCAGTGTCAGTTTTGGTGCTCACTCTGTCTGTTTCTGTATTTTACCTCCTACTGTCTATTTTCAAAACAGTGATCAGAGTAAAATGGAAATCAGACATTTCTCTTCTTCCCAAAGTTCTCTACTGGTTTCCTATCTCACTCAGTGAAAGCCAGAGTTCTTAGAATGGCCCAAAATGTTTAATAGGGTCTGTCTCATATCAATTCTTTAATTTTACCTGCTGTTATTCTCCTACCTAGTCTCTCTGCTTCAGCCACACTGGCCACTTAATTTTTTTTTAACACATCATGGAAACTTCTGTCTCAGGGCTTTTGCCCTTGCTGTTGCTTCTGCCTGAAATGGTTTTCCCTCAGAGGTTTGCCAAGCTCACTTCTTCCCCACCTTCAGAATGAAGAATTCCCTGACCCTCCTATCTGCAATTGCGAAGCTCCCTCCAACCTCAGCACCCTCCAATTCCTTTTCTAATTTTATTTTTCTCTATATATTATCTGCCTGCCTATCTCTCTATCTCTCTATCATCTACCTACCTACCTATCTTTCTATATCTATTTATTTGTTGTTTATATTTCCCCAATAAAATAAGAGCAGTGTTTTCCCCCTTGTTTTCCATTTTATCCGTTTCTGTATCCCTAGGGCCTGGAGCTAAGTCCTGATGGGTAAGAAGTGTTTCATAAGTATTTGTGTGATAAATGAGTGGTGTTATCCATAATAGTTGTACAAAATATTTTTTTATAAAAAGGTGTTTTGCTTCATTTTAAGCTTATTTCTTTTTAAAGAAATTTTAGTTCTTTAGATAACAGTGGGCTTTGGGCTTTAGGTTCAAGGATCAAGTGGGACAATATATCAAAACCACCTGCAACACTCCACAAACAGAAAAATCATAGATGGTGAATTTTGTAAATTTTAAAAATAAACCATTCAACTCAGCAGAGAGAGAGGGAGGGAGGAGAGAGAGAGAGAGAGAGAGAGAGAGAGAGAGAGAGAGAGAGAGAGGAGATTCCAGGGGCTAGAACAGAGAAAGTCTGTCAGAGTGAGGGCTAAGGTATCAGTATTAAGGTATCAGTATCATGTCCAATGGCACAGAGGACCAAATTAGGAAAAACAGTGCTGGGGTTTCAGTGCCTGTTCAGGAGGTGGAGTTAACTGTGTGTTGGCCAAGGTGGAGGACCACAGTGGGGCCACCAGTGGAAGGCTGGATGTGGGTAGAGGTGAGGGGTTAGATTAGTTCCAATCAATGTAGAGGAAGAATAACCTATGAAGGGCTGGAGCCTGGCCCGTATCACTTGCATGGGGCTGCAAATTGCACAACTCAGGTGGAGCAGGAGCCTCCAGGTTCTAATTTAAGGGCAGGTTTGGAGCCCTGAAACCCAGAGAGCCAGACTGTGCACATCAGACTCATAATAGTGCTTGCCTCTAGGAAGGGCAGGGAAGGGAGGTGGCCAAAGAGGACAGTATTTATTGTATTTATTACCTACAGTATTTATTGAAAGGAAAAGTACAGATGTGAAGAAATTGTTATAAATTTTCAATTATTGTGAAAACATGGATGTTTTTCTGCCATTCTAAGTACTTTTCTGTAATTATGTTAATATCATAATTTTAAAAGGAAAAAATTTAAAGAAGTAGGATAGTCTTCTAAAATTAAGAGTCTCTAGTCTTTCTGTGATATTTCCAGTGGCTTAGGTCTGCTTCCTATATACTTTAATTGGTAGTATCAGGAGTGATTTTAAAAAAGAGCAAAGGTCTATTAATTTATATATTTTTCCTGTTTTGTTTAAGTGATAATACATGTCAATTTGTTAAAAAGTACTTTCTTTGGATAAAAGTAAAAAATGAAATCTGATTTTTTCCTTTTGTTACCTTGATCAATTGTGATAGCACTGACTTGCATGGAACTCAAACCACAGGACAATTCCCACTCGATGGCATTTTATAGTGAAAGAGAATTAAAGTCAAAAGAGGCAGTTAAATATCTTCGGATATTTACATATAATTGTCAAATAGACTTTATATTGAGTGTATAGTTGTATGTGTTAGTATCTTGCTTTATTATATATTTATTTTTCAAATTCCATTTTTATTTTAGATTTAGGGGATACATGTGCAGGTTTGTTACAAGGGTATTGTGGGTAATGCTGAGGTTTGAGTTTCTATGGATCCTGTCACCTAGATAGTGAACATAAGATCCAATAGAAAGTTTTTCAGCCCTTGCCCCACTCTCTCCCTCCCTCCTTTTGGAATCCCCAGTGGTGTCTATTGTTCCCTTGTTTATGTCTGCATGAACCCAAGATTTAGCTCCCATTTATAAGTGAGAACATGCAATATTTGGTTTTCTGTTTCTGCATTAGTTCACTTAGGATAATGGCTTCCAGCTGCATCCATGCTGCTACAAAGGACATAATTTTGTTCTTAAAATTAAAATTTAAAACATTTTTAAAAGAAATAATCCAAGATGTTTTCTTGCTTAGTGAAAACTGCTCAGGTGTACATCTGGAATATTTATTTGCTGTAAGGCTTCCTGAAAATTCCTATTGGATATAATTATGTACTATTGATATGGTTTTGATGTTCCCTCCAAATCTCGTGTTGAGATGTAATCCTCCTTTGTGGGTGGAGAGGGGGCCTGATGGGAGGTGTTTGGGTCTTGGGAGTGCATCCCTCATGCCTTGGTTGTTTAAAAGTCTCATGAGATCTGGTTGTTTAAAAGTCTATAGCATCTCTCTCCACCGCCTTGCTCCTGCTTTTGCCATGTGAAGTGCCTGCTCCCACTTTCCCTTCCACCATGAGTGAAACTTCCTGAGGCCTCCCCAGAAGCAGATGCTGGCACCATCTTAGGAAGGGTGCAGCCTGCAGAACCATCAGCCATTAAGCTTCTTTTCTTACCCAGTCTCAGGTATTTCTTTATAACAATGCAGAACAGCCTAATACAACTACTAATTCATATTCATATCTATACCAACAGCAAGACTTTGCTGATAGCAAACGGGTATTTAGGCTAACACTTCTGAAAGGAAAAAAAAAAAAACCTTACATTTTCCTCAAGGCCAATTTGGAATAAGAGAGGCTTTGTTATCTTGCATCATATATCATGTTTTCAGATATGAGTTTTCGCTCTTGAAAATTCATCTGAAAAGAAAATTCTCTGCTTTTCAAAAATAAAGATATTTTCTTTGGAGAAATACTCTCCACTCAAAATGTAATATTTAAAAAAACATGCTTTTGAATCACACTCTTGCATCCCCTGTTCACTTTTTGTTTTGTCTCACTGCATATTTGAAAGCTGCTAAACAGATCTTACTCAAATTTTCCAAAACAATTCTTTATTAGAAAAAGACTAGGAATCAGAAATGTAAAATTATGAACCCAAGAATGCTATTCCAAATTTTAAGAATTTGATGAATCTAGATATTTAAAATAAAACTCTTTCTCTTGTATACACTTAATTTTTCCATTCTAATTACTCGGCATTTCACGTAGATGCACATATAGTCAAATTTTAATAAACATGATCTACTTGGATTTTACATCCAATCTTGGCAACTGTGGCCTGAGATGAAGCCAAATCTGTTCCTAACAGAGTGATTATCCATTCCTCCATTATGTTATTACATTTAGAGTATGCAGATATGTTAAAGTCTGCAGAACATTTTAAGATATTCAGAATAAAAGAGCTTTATTAATTCCAGATTTGTGACCAAAGATGAGGATCTTTTAAATGGAAATGGCAATTGGGAAGCCAAGGACATAGAACTAGAAGAGGCATTTTAACAAAGGAGGGATGAGAAAGGTTATGAGAAGTAGAATTATAAAGATGAAGATATAAAAAGAGATCTGGATCTAACATAATCCCAGAAGTAATATTCCAGGAGTTCTAACAATAACTGATAATGTTTTAAGATTGATATTCTCATCAATCATAAGTGTGCTTGGAAGTCATGAGAGACACTAATAATACAGTACTCATGATGGGCTTAGGTTATGTGACATTCTCTTGGAATTCCAAAGGGTGAGAATAGCTTTCATGAAGTGAGAGTGAAGCATGTATGCTTGTCTTCAGATCATCATAACTGAGAATAATAATTCTATTAATAAAAGGGCTTAATTAGAAAGGAGCCATTTGAGAGGCATTAAGTCACTTTGATTAATATAATTACCTTTCTCACGGAATTAATCAAAGTTTAACTTTAACATATAATCCCAGATCACTTGCTAGAATTCTGTCTGTCTGAAAACCAAGTTTTGGAACTCACTTTTCCTATAGATTCATTATCCTGGTGTTCCCAAACTTAGTTAATCATCTGGAACAACTGTGGAGCTTTGACCACCACCCCAGACCACTAACTCAGAATCCCTCAGATGGAGACTGGGGATTTAGCTTGCTTGATTAACCCTCTAGATCAGAGGTCTTCAACCTTTTTGGCACCAGGGACCTGTTTCATGGAAGGCAGTTTTTCCATGATGGGGCAGGGGAAGGGGGATGGTTTCAAGATGAAACTTCCACCTCATATCATCAGGCATGAGTTAGATTCTCATAAGGAGCATGCAACCCAGATCCCTTGCATGCACAGTTCACAATAGGGTTAGCGATCCTGTGGGAATCTAATGCCACTGCTGATCTGACCAGAGGTGGAGCTCAGGTGGTAATGCTCACTCACCTGCCATTCACCTCCTCCTGTAGTGCCCAGTTCCTAACAGGCCATGGACTGGTACAGGTCCACAGCCCTGGGGTTGGGGACCTCTGCTGTAGGTGTTTGGGACCTTGCATAATGGGGAGAGGTTCAAATATCAAAAATTTCAGTACTTTGAGTAATTCGTTAAACTTTGGTATGTAACATAACAATAAAATCTATCATTTATTGTTGTATACTATGTGCCAGAGGATGACATGCATTTTCTCTATCCACACATTAATGCTTCCAGGCATCATTATTCCCACTTTACAGATCAGAAGTTAAATAGCAGAGCAAGTCTCTGGTTTGCCTAAGGTTTTACAGTTAGTAAAAGGCAGAGCTGGGATTCCAGCACAATTCAGCCTAACTCTGGAGCTTGTGAGCCTCTCAGAGTGGCACAGATAGGATGTTATTATCCTTCATGCAATGGTCTGCTCCTGTATATGAGGTTTGGTGTTGGCATATTTAATAAGAAGAGTTTTATATTTATCTCTAGAAAGTCCCAATAATTTGCAGCTGGTGGGAATTCTGAGTTGTGAGATGGTAACAGGATTTTAAGCCTGATTATCTCATAATCCTTTAGCTGATAAATGCTTTGAGATTTGCATTTTGATAATGACAATGACAAAAATATGGAAAATACAAAATATATTTTCTCTCTTCATATGGGAGAAGAAACATCTATTTTTATGAACTTAGTAGTAAATGAAATCTCCCAGTCTTCAGCTTTTCTCTCTTTGCCTTCTCTCTACTCCTCTTCCCATGCTAGGTTTCACTTCATTCCCAATGGTGCAGGTGGCTGTAGGAGGTCCACCTTAGCTGAGGAGTAGAAAGCCCATTGGTAACGTTCTCCTGTTCTTCTGTAGCTAGAGATCTCAGCCTTTTCCATGTCTAGGTAGGTCTTTGAAATTGGCAGGAGGATTGGAACCTTCCTCTTTCCCGAGTAATACTTTTAGGTTTCCAGCAGCTCATTCCATTTTTGGTTTCTGTGATACATTCTTGTATAAAGCTATCTGCAAATTTGATGTAATATGCATTGTACTTCAACAAACCACAAGTCAAGGATTTCCTACTGTGAGCTTCCTATAGAAAGACAGTGCTGTGAATAAAAATACTACAAGAAGTAAATCATCATGACAGGCTCCACAGAAGCAATAGAATATATCCATCTTTTAAATATAAACATCTTAAAATGTTAAAGCAGAAAGAGCAATAGAAAATACATGAACATTGAAATGAATGAATTACACTTGGTAATAAAGATAGTCTTGCCAGTTTGCATCAAGCTTTTGGTTCTCAGGACCAGCCTGCACACGTGTTAAGAGTTGCTTTGTTTATGTTTTTATCTGTCTGCTACATGCTATGCATCAAGTAAACATGGACAATTCCTTGAATTAGTTAAAGGAATGAACATGTTTTTCTGGCAACCTGGCAACTGCGCTAAGGGAGCGTATTTCACATTCAGTTTCTCCACTCTCCTGAAGTTGTCAGGCTAATTACCTACAAGCTGGGTGTTTACACTTTGGGGCTATGGAGGGGAAAATGTTTTGGCTTACAAACACTGACACTAGTGGCTTAAATCCCAGTTATTTGAGGGACCCCTGTTGTCCTGCAAGTGCCTGCCCACTTTAAAAATGCTGACAGTTATCTCGTATGTTGTATCAGAAAGAAGCACTCTGTCATTGAAGCAAAAAATCATTCTGAGCACAAGCAGAGTGTGTGTGGTTAACTCACATCTTTCATACAAATATGTATGTATAATTATGTTTAAATATTTATGGAATAATGATCACATTTCTATGTGAGGTAGCAACAAAAATAGCAATTAGATTACAGCTTGGCTGTGGGGCATGTGTAATGAAGCTTACCCTACCCTTCACCCCTGTCTCCAGGCTATCAGTGCAAACACTTTTTGTTCAAACTTTTGTTTCATATAAAATTTTAATAATATTTTGAAAGAATAAAGGGCTCTCCCTTCTCTGGCCTTATTCCACATCCTGACCTCGTCTTTGGTAGTATTTCTTCTTTAGAGATATGTACTCTGGCATCATTTGAATTACAGAGCAGAACAGTTCTACTAAAATGCCCAAGAATAGAATAATAAAAATGTAGAAATTTTAACTTCTTAGAGACAGATACAAACATTCACTTCTCCATGCCCACAGTTGAAATTATTAAATAAATGAAGAGCATTGATTTTTATTTTGTTCCTTTCAAAGGAAGTTAACAACTGCACAGAAATGTAAAGATGTATGGAGATGTAATTATACCACAAGCCAGAATATGATAAATACTACAACAATGGTACCAGAACAGTCATAGGAGATTACAGATTAGGGGGCCTCTATTTCTAACAATAGGATAGATGTGATCATTTAAAAACTTTCCACACAATACATTGGAGAAGCTGGATAAAATTATAACAAACATCTTTTTGAATGCATAGTTAATGATTCAAGGAAGTAATGTAAATTTCTAAATAAAGCAAATAAGAGAGGGATCTTGAAACCAAAAAGATGATCTCACACTACACATAAAACTGTCCTGGGAAAATAAGTCACTCTCAGCAACCTAGAGTCTTGGATTTGAAATGGGTGCCCATGTGACAAGAGCCAAAACCTTTGGCATGTGCAAAGTGAAGAAGTATATCCCTGTATAAAGCTAGAATTCTTCAAAAGATACACATTAGGTTGGTGCAAAAGTAATGGTAAAAACCGCAATTGCTTTTGCACCAATCTAATATTTAGTCAGTGAAATGTTGAATTACCAAAACAAACTCCCAAATAAAAAATATAGATTAGGAACACAGAAGACAAGAAAATGTTTCTGTCTTCACAGGGGGTCTGGAGTTATCAATCTCCTTCAAAATTGATAACTGCAGGCCTGTCCTTGTACGGCAATTTGGGAGCCTGAAGTAGAGAAATAGATTTGCTAAGGCCTTGCAGGATTTAGAGATAAAAGTCCAGAAAAACATGGAGTTAGCAATAAAAAAGCAAGTTTACACTGAGGAATAAGCAACCTTGAGCTAGTTTGCTCAAGCACAGTTTGACTACAAAGACTTCAGATATTGGACTTACTGTATCTAAAACATAAATATATTTTAAATATTTCAATATGTGATGCAGAGATTTAATAACATTAGCAAGGAAAAGAGTACTATAGATTGAGTATCCCTTATTTAAAATGCTTAAGACCAGAGTGTTTTGGATTTTGGATTTTTTTGTATATTGAATATTTGCATGTACTTAATGAGTTATCTTGGGGATGGAGGCAAGTCTAAAAATTCATTTAAAAAATTGTTTTATTTTTATTGATTTTTTTTTTTTAGAGACAGAGTCTCACTCTGTCACCCAGGCTGGAGTACCATGTGGCACGATCATAGCTCACTGCAGCCTCAAATTCCTGGGCTCAAACAATCCTCCTGCTTCGGCCTCTTGAGTATCTGAGACTACCGGCATGCACTGCCATGCCCAGATAATTAAAAAAAAAATTTTTTTTTTTAAGTAAAAACAGGATCTTGCTATGTTGCCCAAGCTGGTCTCAAACTCCTGGGCTCAAGCAAAACTCCCACCTCGGCCTCCGAAAGAGCTAGGATTATCGGCATCAGCCACTGTGCCCTGCCCATTTGTGGTTTATATACACCTTATATACATAGTCTGAAGATAGTTTTATGTAACGTTTATAATGATTTTGTTCCTGAAACAAAATTTAAATAGGAGTGGAATTTCCTGCTTGTGACATTATGCTGGCACTCAAAAAGTTTTAGATTTTGAAACATTTTGAATTTTAGATTTTTAGATTAGGAATGCTCAAACAGAATAAAAAAGACTGATATGTAAATGTGTAAGAATCAAATAGTTCTAGAAATTTAAAAAAACGTTAAAATGAATTTTCCATTGGGTGGGATAAACAGATAAGATATAGCTAAAGAGAGAATTAATGAAGTACAATGTAAATTTAAATATATTTCCCAATATACATCAGAGGGAGACACTAAAACATCAAAACCAAAAAAAGAGGTTAAAGGACATAAATAATAAAAGATAGGGTGCAATAAATGTCTCATTAGTTCAAAAAATAGGCATTTAGAAAAGGCAATGAAAGATTTAGATTTTCAGTTCGGGAAGCAGAACAAATCCAAATAGGACAAACTAAAAAAATGCACACAAGACATATCATATTGAAGTATTATGGTAATATATGCAGACTATCAGAAACACGAGTCAAATTGCAAACAGTGAGAAAGATTATCTACAAAAGAATGGTAATTAGGCCAAGAGCTGACTTCTCAATAACAATAATGGAAGCCAAAAGTAGTGCAATAATAGCTTCCCAATTTAGAGAATAAAATTGTCAAACTAGATTTTTATACCTAGAAAACCAACTTTCAAGAATGAAGGGGAAACTAAGACATTTTCAAGTAAATCCAAACAGAAAGTTTATCACTAATGACACCTTATAATAGATATTTCTTTGGAAGAGGAAAAATAATTCCAGAGGAAAAGTTTGAGATGCAAAAATAGGGAACAAAGAAATCTGTAAGTTTGTAGGGTCAGCTAAACAAACATAATATGCAGAACCTTGGAAGGTTAAAAAAATATAAGATACCATGATAGGCAGAATAATGGACCCCCAAGGATGTCCATATCCTAATCCTCAGAATCTGTGAATATTGATATATGACAAATGGAAATTTATTTACTTATTTTTCTCTAAGTAGTCCCTCCTTTTTTATTTGTTTAATTAACTTTTTTTAAATGTTAGTAGCTTTAGGGGTACAAGTGGTTTTTGGTTACATGAATGAAGTGTATAATGGTGAAGTCAGGCTTTTAGTGTACCCATCACCCAAGTAGTACACATTGTAGCCAATAGGTCATTTTTCATCCCTTAGCCCATTCCCACCCTCCCTCCTTCTGAGTCTCCACTATCTGTTATACTGCTCTTTATGCCTTTGCATACTAATAGCTTAGCTCCCACTTATATAAGTGGGAACATGCAGTATTTGGTTTTCTATTTCTTAGTTACTTCACTTAATTCATTCTCTTTTATGGCTGAGTAGTATTTTATGGCACATATGCTGTGTTTTTTTATCCACTATTAATGGGCACTTAGGTCTATTTTCTGTCTTTGCAATTGTGAATTGTGCTGCAATAAACATGTGCACTCAGGTATCTTTTTTATATAATGACTACTTTTCCTTTAGGTTGATACCCAGTGGTGAATTTGCTGGATCAAACAGATCTACTTTTAGTTATTGTTTTTCATGGAAGTTGACCTAATTGAAATTCCCAACAGGAATGTATAAACATTCCCTAACAAAGGGGAATTTATATTGCAGAGGTAATTAAGGTTGTTGATCAGTTGGCTTTAAAATAAGGAGATTATTGTGGATTATCTCCTGGGCCCAGTATGATCCAAAAGGTTCTTAGAAGTGGAACAGAGAGACATAAAAGAGAGTCAGTTAGAGGGAGATGTGACTACAGGTGAAGTTAAAGTCAATGCAATGTGAGAAGTACTTGACCAGCAAGATGAAATAGAAATGATAAAATAAGATAGTAGAAATCATTCCAAAAAAATCAGAAATGATGATAAAATATAAATACATTTAACTCACTAGTTAAAAACTATAGATTGTCAAATTGAGTAAGAAAATAAAAATCTAGCTATTGCTTTTTATAAGTGACATACCTAAAGTGTAAAAACATAGAAAGACTGATGGCAAAATTATAGAAAAATTATACTTAGAAAATACTAACATAGCATGTGGCTGGTACAGCTAGATTAAAAGCAGATCCAACATTTGAAAGTAAAAATATTAGTAGTATCAAAGAGGATTACTATATGATGATAGGAAAGTATAATATAAAGAAATATACAATCATTTCAAACTTTTACATGTCTAATAACATACAGTACTTTGAAAATTCCCAAAGCAAATCTTGACAAGTTTCAAAGAGCAATTCACAAGTTAACTGTTGCACTTGAAAATTTTAATACTACTTAATGACTGGCAATTCAAGCAGAAAAATTAATAAGTAACTTGAACAGCATTGTTAACAAGCTCGACGTATTAGACACACAGAGGAGCTGAATTCAAAATAAGAAAATACATATTATTCTCAATTACACATTAAACACTTATAAATTGTTACTATTTACATTCATAAATAGACTGCAGTAGACATAAAAATTATATAGACTTGATTACCTTATCAACCCAGATTAGTAATCAATAACAAGAAGATAACATAAATAAATCTATTTATTCAGAAATTAAAGTTAAAAATTTATAATTAATTTATGAGTTAAAAAGGAAATCATAATGGAACTTAGGAAAGAGATCCTTATGCTTTTTTAAACACAATATTGAAATTTGTGAGGCAGAGCTAGAATATTAAATACTTGCATTAAGAAAGAAGAAAACTGTAATACTAATGAGATAAACATACAAATTATTATTTTTTAATAACAGAAAAAAGCTCAGGGTACTTTGAAATAATTAATAAACATAATAAAAGAAACTTATTTAGTATGTAACAAAGGAGAGAAACACAAACTCAAAGCTGTTTTATAGAGAAAGCTGACAAAATAGATGAAGCTTTAGTAAATATGAGCAAAAGAAATAAAGGAAAGAAAAGGTACAAATAAACTATTAAGAATAAAATTTCCAACATAACTACAGAAACAGAACAAATTTACTCTTTCATAATTAATACTAAAAACTTTGTGGCAATATATTTAAAAAAAATTTTTTTAATCCTAGAAAATTATAGCTTACAGAATTGATTCAAGAAGAAATAGAAGACCTAAATGGAACTATAATTAATACGGCAACTGACAGTAGTTGTATGGCAGAGGTTATTGGATGCTTATCAATGCTATTTCCTCTTCCTGGAAATACATCTGCCTTGCCATTAGATTGAAGCTACAAGTTTGGTACTGACTAGTCAGTGGAATGAGGGCAAAAAAGATAATTATAAAACTACCCTCCAAAATCTTTCTTAAAATCTCTGGCTTGCTTTTATTTGCAGCTGAAGGTAAAGAAGTTTCATGGGTAGATTCCTACAAAAGAAAAAGCTGAAAAAGAGCCAACCAGGAAAGGTGCTAGACAAACACGTAGTGGCTCCTGAGTGATGAGTAAGAAAGAAACCTTCTGTTTGGTAAGCCATTGAAATTTGGGGAGAATTTGTAATAGCTGTTGCTGTAAACCTCCCCACTGCAAAACACACTTCTACCAGATGTTGAAGAGCACATCATTCCAATCTTATGTAAATTATTCCAGAGAATAGACAAAGAAGAACTATTCCTCCAACAGATTTTAGGAAGCCAAAATAACCTTAATACAAACACTAGCTAAGAACAGAATGAAAAGGCACAATATGGTTTATAAAATTGATGAAGAAATCCTAAACAATGTATTAGCAAATTGAATCCAATGAAAAAATATACTTGAATTATGTGCACACATATGAAATCGTTCGTCATTTAACAAATATTTTTAAGCACCAGACATATGCCAAGCAGCAACATAACAACTTGAGACATCAGAGATCTCTGCCCTTGTAAACCTACATTCCAGCAGAAGAAAATAGAGAATCTATAAATAATAGAGAATTCCTAGTATCATCCTTGACTGAGGCAATCTTTTTCTTGGTGCTGCCCCCAAGTGCCTTCGTTTTTTTAAAAAACTCTCTTATTGATGACTCATACTAAGTTTATAGTTAAAAGGAATTCCCCAACCTTTAAAAAATTATATAAACTGTTATGACGTCCAATTTACTTATTATGATGTATATTGAGTGTTCAAAACAGCAAAAAAGAGTAAAATAATAAATACCACATCCACCCGTAGCTTATAAAATGAAACTCTGCCCATTCAGTTGGTTCTTCTGTACATTTCTCTGTGCTGTTTCTTTCTCACCACATAGGGTTACCACTAAACTACACTGTTTTCCCATTTTTATTGCATGTTTATATGTATTTTTAAGCAATAGAAGGTATTGTTTATAGGTTCTAGAACGTTATTAAATATGTTTGTGGGCAGTAACTAATTCCATTTGTTTAAAGGGTTTGGCATGAAGTAGTAAATAAATAAGTCACAGCTAGTAAAACCGAAAAAAAAAAAATGAAGAGATAACAACTATTTGCTGCTTACAAGGAAGAAGCAAAACAAAAAACTTTAAATGTTTAATTGAAATCACAACCATCCTTATAAAATAAACATACTGGCTATGAGACAGAGCGCTCATGTTAGACAGCCTCTTCAAGAAACCCTTCCTCTGGTTGTTTTATTTGAGCCCCATGACATCTATTTTAAGCCTTCTTAATGACTTTCAAGAACAATTTATAATTATATTTATAAAGATCAGGTTCTTTTTATCAGATTGCTAAGTATCATATTCATTAGGGCAAATTATATTGTTTACAACATTTCATTTTGTTGTTGTTGCTGGTGATTTCTATTGATGTAATATATTTCTATACTATTTATATCCAACTACCTTCCTGTATTAATTCTATATATTGTATTATATCTGTATTATATCCAGCTATCCCTCTGTATTAATTCTAATAATTATTTTGTAGATTATCTTGGGTTTTTCTAAGCATATAATTACATTTTCTGCAAAAACTAATACTAATGTTTCTTTATGATTTTTATACATTTTACTTCCTATTCTTTTTTTTGAAGTGGAGTCTCTCTCTGTTGCTCAGGCCAGAGTGCAGCGGCACGATCTCAGCTCACTGCAACCTCCACCTCCTGGGTTCAAGCAATTCTCCTGCCTCAGCCTACCGAGTAGCTGGGACTACAGGTACCCGCCACCACACCCAGCTAATTTTTTGTATTTTCAGTAGAGACAGGGTTTCACCATGTTAGCCAGGGTGGTCTCAATCTCCTGACCTCGTGATCCACCCACCTCGGCCTCCCAAAGTGCTGGGATTACAGGTGTGAGCCATCCCATTCTATTCTTATTGAGTGACCATTACTTCTATTTAAATGTTTAGCAGAAGCAGTGAAAGAAGACATTCTTATTCCATATTTTAAAAAGCACACCTGCTAATAGTTCAGTTTTAAGTACTTTTGTTACAAATTTTATCAGGTTAAGAAATGCCCTTTATTATATTACCAAGAATTGTTCTCATACAAATTCTTTTTATTTCCACCGACTTTACAGATTTGGAAAGTGAGGCATACACAGGCTAAATAACTTGCTTAAGGTTACACCAAGCACAGAGCCAGAATGTGAAAAACTGGCCATAGGACTGCAAACCTCTGGCTAGGACTGTGGTCATAGACTTGCTCTCCACTTTGGGCCCCTAGATGGTTAAAAACAAAGACTCAAGATATGTTTACTTGGCAAATATCAGTAGGAAGCAGTTGTAGCAATATAAATTTCAGATAAAGAAAAATGAAAGCCAAGCATAAAATTGAGGCAAAGAGGGTCATTTTATGTTATCAAAAGTTATGGCTCAGAATGGTATAAATTACTAATTGTAGCATAGCATCAAACTATTAGAGAAATAAATGGAAATTAAGAGAAACAAAACTCTCTAGGAGATTTTAACACATCAACCTCAGCCTTTAACAGAATTAAAAGAATAAAGAATAAACAATGACACAAACTATTTGAGTAACACAATTAATACATTTATGTTATATACACTTCTCTTGGACTACGAGAGTATTAACACCATTAACATCACAAATAAAATCTCAATAAATTCCCCAAATCAAAAATGATACATATATTTCTTTCCATAAAGCAATAAGTGTAGAAGTTAATAAATTTTTAAACAAAATAATTTGTCTAAGAAATTAAAAAAAAAAATTTCTCTCCTAAAGAACTAGTGTAGCTGCCAGGTGTGGTGGCTCAGGCCTGTAGTCCCAGCACTTTAGAAGGCTGAGGCGGGCGGAACACTTGAGCCCAGGAGTTCGAGGCCAGACTGGCCAACATAGTGAAACTACGTCTCTACTAAAAATACAAAAATTAGCTGGGCATAGTGGTGAGTACCTGTAATCCCAGCTGCATGGAAGGCTGAGGCAGCAGAATCTCTTGAACCCGAGAGGCGGAGGTTGCAGTGAGCCAAGATCGCACCATCACACTCCAGCCTGAGCAACAAGAGTGAAACTCCATCTAAAAAAAAAAAAAGAACTATTGTTTCAAAAATGAAATAAAAACTGTAGCTGGTCTTTCAGAAAACGATGGTTGAGAACACTAAAATGTATAGACTACAGCAACATTGTAATTTGAAAAATTTACAAGCATTAGCGATTTTGTTATTAAGTAATAATTAATATTTTATGAACTGAACTTTTTATTCAAAAAGTTTGAAGAATCAGCAAAGCTGAAGAGATAAGAACAATAAATGCAAAGAAGAACAATAAATTATGGAGAAAAGCAATAGAATGTCTAGTGTTAAAAACTGGTTGTTTGACTCTCAATAAACTGGGTATTGATGGAATGTATCTCAAAATAATAAGAACTATTTATGACAGACCCACAACCAATATCATACTGAATCAGCAAAAGCTGGAAGCATTCTCTCTGAAGACTGCCAAAAGACAAGGATGCCCTCTCTCACCACTCCTATTCAACATAGTATTGGAAGTTCTGGCCTGGGGAATCAGGCAAGAGAAAGAAATAAAGGGTATTCAAATAGGAAGAGAGGAAGTCAAGTTTTCTCTGTTTGCAGATGACATGATTGTATATTTAGAAAACCCCATCATCTCAGCCCAAAATTTCCTTACTGATAAGCAACTTCTGCAAGGTCTCAGGATACAAAATCAATGTGCAAAAATCACAAGCATTCCTCTACACCAACAGTAGACAAACAGAGAGCCAAATCATGAGTGAACTTCCATTCACAATTGCTACAAAGATAATTAAATACCTAGGAATAGAACTTACAAGGGATGTGAAGGACCTCTTCAAGGAGAACTACAAACCACTGCTTAAGGAAATAAGAGGAGGACACAAATGAATGGGAAAACATTCCATGCTCAAGGATGGAAAGAATCAATATCATGAAAATGGCCACACTGCCCAAAGTAATTTATAGATTCAATGCTGTCCCCATTAAGCTACCATTGACTTTCCTCACAGAATTAATAAAAACTACTTTAAATTTAATATGTAACCAAAAAAGAGCTCATATAGCCAAGACAATCCTAAGCAAGAAGAACAGAGGTGGAGGCATCACACTGCCTGACTTCAAACTATACTACAAGGCTACAGTAACCAAAACAGCATAGTACTGGAACCAAAACAGACATATAAGCCAATAGAACAGAACGGAGGTCTCAGAAATAACACCATGCATCTACAACCATCTGATCTTTGACAAACCTGACAAAAACAAGCATTGGGAAAAGGACTCCCTATTTAATAAATGGTGTTGGGAAAACTGGCTAGCCATATGGAGAAAACTGAAACTGGATCCCTTCTTTACACCTTATGCAAAAATTAACTCAAAATGAATTTAAACATAAGACCTAAAATCATAAAAACCCTGGAAGAGAACCTAGGCAATACCACTCAGGACATAGGCATGGGCAAAGACTTCCTGACTAAAACACCAAAAGCAATGGCAACAAAAGCCAAAATTGACAAATGGAATCTAATTAAACTAAAGAGCTTCTGCACAGCAAAAGAAACTATCATCAGACTGAATAGGCAAGCTACAGAATGGAAGAAAATTTTTGCAATCTATCCATCTGACAAAGGGCTAATATCCAGAATCTACAAGAAGCTTAAACAAATGTACCAGAAAAAAAAAAACAACCTCATCAAAAAGTGGGCAAAGGATATAAGCAGACGCTTCTCAGAAGAAGACATTTATGCAGCCAACAAACACATGAAAAAAAGCTCGTCGTCACTGGTCATTAGAGAAATGCAAATCAAAACCACAGTGAAATACCATCTCATGGCAGTTAGAATGGTGATCATCCTCCTGGAATCTTTTCCTGAAAAAAGCACTTTTCTGGAAAAACCATATCCTAAGGGCTTCAGCCACCATTACAGTGAAGACTCTTACTATTCACTGAAAGTCTACAGTGTGAAGGCTACTACTAGCAAATTTAGGGGAAACATGAACTATACAAGAGATGAAAAGTGGGAGCACAAGTTCTGCTGATAGTTCCATGTCTCAGATACTGAAGTTAACTTGGATAAACTGAATCATGGTCACCCTGTTTCAATAATGTTGCTCACTGAATATTCCTGTTGAACAATTGTTTCACATTGATTTTTTTGTT